>JAOUZG010047196.1:7380055-7432669 GCA_026289955.1 Argiope argentata
TATATATATATATATATATATATATATATATATATATATATATAGGCAAATGTAACAGGCAACCTTTTAAAAAATGATTAAGATTCAATACACACATTTGTCAGATACGCCATTTAAACAAGGGAATTATGGCATGAAGAACATTGATAGCAGCTGGGTAATACAGATATCTGTCTTGGGGATTGGGGATGAAGAAACAATAAAAAACCGTATTTTGTACTCTGTGAAACTGTCGAAATAAGCAATTACTACACTCCGAGAGAATAGGTAAAAATCTGGCAACCTAAACAAATTCTTTAAAAAAGATATCTGTTTTACCCTCACCTAAAGCAACATGTGTAAAGAAATCCCTATCACAATCTCATAGTATAAATTCAACGGGAAAAATATTTCTGACCCGCTTTTCTCTTCCGCTCTTGTGTTGTGCAGCAGATTGACCTACCTCGTCGCTTCTTGCTTGTACAGAAATTATGCCTTCCGGGATGGAATAGAACCGAAATTTAAAAGATTTTTTATTCAGCCACGACTTTGCTTTAAAAATATATTGTGTTTATATATTGTATTATATATTATTACCCCTGCTCAAAAGATAAGCAGTAATGCAAATTTTGAAATAAAACAAAAGCTATTTAACTGATATGCGTGGGAGTTGTACCCGATACATAAATATCAAACTATAAAGCGAAGAGAATCAAAAATACATATATATTACGGTCCTCGCTGCGCGACAGTTGATATTAGTAGGCAGAATTTGCAACTGGAACTCATCGTAAATAACGGGTATGATACCCTCTAGATTCAATGCATGACAATGAAGGATGTTGGTAATAATGTCGCTCGTTTTGACAATAATGCCCATTCCTGTAATAGATACCTGGTAGCACTCAGATAAGTCTTTGATTTGCAGGTAATGCGACTCTACACAATCTTAATATTTACACAGGAAATGGGAATTTATTTAAATGCTAACATTTAATCTCCATATTTGGGATGCATCGTAGTGAGATTCACACAAATAATAAAGATCGAATTTCAAGATAAATATTATTTTCCTTGAAACTCATTAAAAAATTGAAAAAAAATTATACAATATTCAGGGGAAAAAAGTGAAAATGAAATTGTTTTTCAATATAGAAATAAAAATATTTGCATAATCACAACTTAAGAAATTTTAAAATAAATATGGATATTTCTACAAATACCAGAATATTTACTGACCAAACAAAAAGATAATAATTTGATAATTTTACTAACGAAAATATACGGACAGATTTCAAACTTTTAATTTACAAATAGATTGAAATTAACGATTTATTTGATTCCGATTTTGTAATTGTTTAAGCAATCTAAAATCATAAGGAAAAACACTTTAATTTACAAATCAAAGGCATTTCAAAGAATTCTGAATTTTTCTAAAAAACTTAGATTTATTAATAAATACCTTCATCATACAGCAATTCCAATTCTCGCCATGTTTCTTCTAAAGTTTTTTCTTTGTGTATAAAATTTGAAGGGCATAATGGCCAGTGCATCATAAAGAGATCTAAAGACGAAAAATCTTTATAAAAAAATTGTAAAAATAAAATCTGAATTTTGAAAATTTATAAATAAGACCATAAATTAGAAATAAGTAATTTCTACCAAGAAAATCATTCATTTTCTATTTTTACTTTTTATTCATTTCTTAATGAAGCAAGTCTAAAAAAATAAAAAATTCTTTTACTAATGGTCTTGATTTCAAAGAGAAGATTACAGAGTTGAGAAATGAGAAAAGCAGTGGTAGTGGAGAATCATTTTCATCAGAATATTTTGCTAATATTTATCAAACTGCATTAATTTTCCATTTATTGTAATTTTTCATCAACATATTTTTCCAAGTAAATGTATATTTATGGTCACAAAATTTATCTTAACAAAATTGGATCACAAATCGAAAACGTTGAATGCTGCTAATTTAGGTGATCGATTTAAAAAAAGTGGCAGCCAGTCAAATCAGAAATCAATAATTATTCATCAAGAGATTGCAGTTTCCTACAAAAAGTTCCTTTAACCATAAACATAAAAAATTTTAATGCCAAGCTAATGAAATTTACTGTATCTAAAACATAATTTATAATCAGTATGCGATACAGATTCCTAGTTATTATATCAAGAAAAAGTTAAATAATGAATCAGCAGATAAAAATATAGCCTCCTCCATTTAATACATACTTCCATTTTCCCCCAGTCAGTTCCCTAATGCTTGCCCAAAAAGGAGGATCAAATAATAATGCAATAAATGATTTGTAAGTTTTATCGATAGTAAATAATAACTTTTCCTTTTTTATAAAAATTTTCATTTGTAATCATTTTAGTAAAATATTCAGGCAGTTCTCTACCAGGAACCTCTAGAAAAAAAAATGTTCAATAAACCAAATGCGATTCAGTCGAGGCATCTAAAACTAGCACCAAAATTCAAACAGCCAAAGACAGAGCAACTCTAAGGGAATGAAGGAGAGAGGGAAAAAGAATTCTATCATTAAAATGTATCTGGTCGAAAAGAAATTTTAGTGCCTTAATATTCAATGGAAGAAAGGGTTGCTTTTAGTTTTCAAATAAATTACTCATTTGTGTGCCCAGTGGACTCTATTGACCAATTCATCTTCTATGCTCTTTTTCAGATTTTTATTTTCATTGATCAGTGAACTCTTAGTGAAAAAGTGAGCAAAGAACATTGGGATCTAAGTGCAGAAGCAACCAAATTAGATGAAGAACGAAAATGGGACTTTAAAAAAATAATTCCAAAGGTAGCATAATAACTATATATATTGCTAGCTTTGTTCAATGTGAGATAATGATGTATCTAGGACAAAAATTTGCAACAAATAAACTTTTTGATAGTGTGAAAAAGACAGCAAATAAAACACAGTAAAAATAATGCCCATTGTAAATTTATCCCTTTTTAAAAATGCATTTAAACTATATTCCGCAATACTGAAGAAACAATAATTAAAGAAATGTAAGGTTAAAAAAAAAAGAAAATTGTTTCATAAAAAGACTGACTTATGATCATGCATAAAAGTATTGATGCATATCACATCAACAACAACAAAACATAGCTTCATTTTTGTATAAAACATTCTATATTTTCTAAAGCATTACCTAAATAATCAACTCCCAATCTCTTCATGGATCCTTGAAATGCTTTGCGAGTAGTAGATTTTCCATAGTCTGTACACCAAAGCTTAGATGTTAAAAAAATTTCCTCACGAGGGACACCGCTTAGCTGAAACCATTTGTTATGTTATTGTTTATACAAAATAAACACAAAACGTATTTTAGTTATAAAAATTAGATAAGTAATGCAAATATAACATATACTGTGCAAACATATTTCAAATATTACAGTAAAGAACAGTAGAGCAAGTTATTTTCTATAATGAAATAGCTATTAAAAATATCTTATTAAAATTCATACATCTTATATTAAAAATTTTAACACCAAAATCATTAATAATTGTTGCCATCAGATTATATGCAAAGTAATTATATCAATTACTTAAATTCAAATACAACAAGAATTTAGGTCAAATTCTATATATAATTTCATCAACATTTAACATATCAATATTCCTTTCAAAAATTTCCATATGAACATACAACTTATTTTCAGGAAATTACTGACAGATTAAACTATTAATTTAAATTTCGTATCTTAATTACTGATCATATATTCATCGGATACCTCAACACATTGTTGAAAGTAGGCATGAGTTGGAACCATTCGTTATTTGACTGTTTATGATGACAGATGAAAAATCGTAATTTTTGACAATTTCTGCAACAACTTGTAAAAAGCAATGACCAGAATTAATGTGAAATATATTTATGAAGAATACAGGGACAAAACATGACAGAATTAACATAAAACGTAAAAAGATACATGTGCGAGAGCAGTACGTTTTTAAATGTCAAGCTCTCGTCTGCCATTTAAGATGCGAAAGCAGTATGTGGTCAATGACGTAACATGATGTCATATAGGATGTGAGAACTGTTAGTAGCTCCCACCATCATTAAGTTAAAAGGTACATTAATTTAAATACATTATAAAACAAATAGCAAATACAGAAAACAAAATTCATACAAACACGCACAACAGAAAAATAGTTGCCGTCTTTTTTCCCCCTTTTGGAAAAAAAAAAAAAAAAAAAAAAAAAAAAAACAGATATGTATATTCTATATCGCTGGACCAAGGTTTCATATATTCTGTACAAGTTGAAGTTATCAATGGTTCGTCGAAGAAATCACACCTTTCAACATCGTCGTTTGCTTTAAATTTGATCACTTTATATGGTCCGAGAAATTTTTGTTTCGATTTGAATTCGGGACCAAATGAGTGCGCTTGATTACGAGATAGCTCAACTGCAATTCTTGAGCTTGTTTACGACGCAGAATGTAAATGCGGCATTTTTCTTCTTTTTTATCTCGCAAATTTGCATCCTAACGGAGTTCATCACGTTGTTAGAGAAATGCAGATTTAATCTCTTCAGTTGATGGTCTCAAGGATTTTGATACCATGTTGAGATTTCATTTTAGTTCCAAACAGAATTACGAATAGAATAAAATTTACTTCGTTGAAATGCAGAATTAATAAGTTGCTGAACGGAGGCAGCAAGTATGTCTATACCATTTATTCAGGACTACAATTTATTTTTATGGATAGCTTTGAGAGTACAACCATGGTAGTAGAATTAAGTCTTTCTATATGACCTTTTGATATTGGAGGATCAGCTGTAATAGCAATATGGGCGATATGTCGATGGTCACAATATTCTTTGAATGATGAGGAAGGGAAAGCGGTACCTCAGTCCATAATAATCCTAAAAGGATTGCTGAAAATTGATCTTTGGTAGTAGAGCATACAGTGAACTTCAACGGTGGTGTCGGTGGACTTGGACCGGTAAAGTCGCACAAACTTCGTCAAGAATCGATAATTGCTAGAATATGCTTATATTTCTTAGAAATGTTAGGTAGAAGACCCAAGTGGTCAATATGGTATATATGAAAAAGAGTGTTGTCTTTGTAAAGTGGATGCAAAGTGTCGTCAAATTTGCCACATTTCCTGTTATTTAGAACGCATGTTACACAATTCAAGGATATAATATTCAATTTTCTCTTTCAAGTTCGGAATAAATAATTTTAATTTTTTTGTACAACAGTTTCTGCGTGAAATTTACTGCAAAATGACCTTGTTCTTGACATGATTTAATGTTTTTGGTTTGCATATCGTCTGGTACTGCTTTGATTATGTAGTTGCCGTAAAGTGCAATTTGAAATAATGTTTTTATAGCTGTAATATGCTTTTCTATGAGCCGAGTTTTAAAAATCTGAAGACTGACACTCTCTTGAATGATCATGCAGGATGGGCTTCGGCTAAGAGCTTCGACATGAGTCATCTTTGAACCTTTACAATGCTCTATTTTCGTAGTCAAAGTCCTGATGATATAATGCCCAACATGAAATTTGGGTATTCATTTCTCTTTTTTTATTTAACGTTTTGATGAATGCAATGCAATCAGTGAAAATTCTAAAGTGTGACCCAAGGATATAGATGCGTCCAAAGAGATATGGAATTTTTTTAAGAACTTCTGAAATGGCGAACACCTCTAGTTCATAACCGGTATATTTTCTTTTCTTGTCAGACGTTTTTTCGGACATAAGGTATTTTCAAGACCTGATTATGTCACCTTTAAAGAATTCTTAAACCGACCACTTCTAACTAGGAGAATTGTAATAAATGTGAAATTTTTAATTCGTTTACATAAACTAATTCTTCATCTTATTTTGAACACTTTTGCAATTAACAGGGTATACTTACGGCTAATTCTCAAAAAGTAAAAACGCTTTTCCATCTTTTTGGAACATCCTGTACATCTTTAATTTTAATACTACAAACTTTGAAGGAATAAAAAAACTAAACTCTTTATAAGAGTGTATCTAGTCAAGAAAATTAACGAAATAATTCATAATGAATAAACACGTCATTGAAGTAAGATATACAACTAACTCTTGAATTTTCAAATAAGTATGTGTACAAATATAGAAATATTTTTTTTTAATTAAGAATGACAGCAATTAAGTTGATTGAAAATAAAAGCAATTATAGATACACACTAGATGATAAAGTAAATGTAAAATTGTTTTTTTCACATATATAAATAATAAATAATTTTAATTTTCTAATATAAAACTACCTATTCTAATCAAATGGAAAATTGTCACTTTATTAAATAAGAAATTATATTGGTTTAACAAAGAAACAACATTTATAAACGAAAACACAATTTTAAAACAAATATACAAAATCTTGCTCAAGAATTTTATTTAGAGAGCTGCACATGGTAAAGAATGACCTATTTTAACCATAAACTTACATGTATAGCACTCTGCAAGAACTCTTCACAACCATAACGTTTAGCTGTATCAATAAGTCTGTAGTTACAATCTTTCAAAGCATAAACAACAGCCTCTTGAGAATAGCCACCACTATGAGAAGTGCCTATATGAATGAAATCAGTATTATACTAGTGTACTACCTTACATAAGAGTCAGGAACAATTTTGAAGGTTCTATTCATGTTAATATTAAGAAATTTTGAAAGAAACTTTATTCAAAAAATACTGTAAAAAACATTATCTCAAAGAATTTATATTCATCATTTTCTAAAATTAACTCCAACAATAAGTTCTATTCCCCATTTAACAGAATGAAAGATCTTGGCATATAAAAATTCTCAAAAAGTAGGAAACCTTGAGAGAATAATAAATTTATACAGATAAACTATCAGGTTCACCCAATGTTTTAATACTTTAAAGCACATTTCTGAATTGTAAATTTAGAAAATACAAGGTAATCTCCAAAATAATCAAATAAGGTGAATAATTAAGAAATTAGTATGTGCTTATAAGTATATAAGTTATTAATAAATGTTGATATTCAGAAATTTTTTTATCTGAGCAAGACAACATTTCTTTCTTTAATATCTTATTCTTTTTACAATACCTATTAATTTCTTTTCAGATCTTTATGAAATTTTAATGCATAAAATTTCTATAAAACATATGTTTTAGTTTCACAATTTCATTCACAATGATGATTCATTATTATTTACAGTATAATACAATTCAAATATTTAATGTAAAAAAGGCACTGTATAATGGAAATAATAAGACACTTTATTGGATTAAAATAATTATACAGATATTAATCAGCCAACCAATGATTTTTTAAGTACACTTGAATTGGTGAAAAAAAAATTACTCCAAGCTTTCAGCCAAGGACAGGCAACAAATTCGAGTATAAAATAAATCAAGTAGCAAATATAATGCAGTTGTATAAATTTAAATGAAGCTTAGTAAAAAATTAACTAAATTAAATACAATAATTCATCTAAACTATGAAATATTATTCAGTTATAGCATTAAAATCACTGAGTGGTTCAAGTTATGGAATTTTATATCGATTTAAAATTGATATAAATAGAATGTTTCTAGCACATGCTTGTGAAATGACACAGGACCATTCTTAGAAGCTCTTTTTATACAACCAGTTACAAAGCAAGAGGGAACAATGGTTTAAATGAGCTTTGAAACATAGCAGTTAAAAGCAAGAAATAACCTTATTAAAATATAATGGAGAATGCAGTTGCAGAAAATACAAATTCTAACAAATCATGTGACTTTGTCCTGTCCTAAAATAGAGTAGAGTTGTAACCCTCCTACTCACTATTTCAACACTATGAGTTTCCATTACAGATTTTAGAGTATTTCTAAGTTCAAATCTGGCAGCCAAACTTTAAAAAACCTAATGCAAGGAAAAAACTCAAGATTGTTTTACACCAAAAACTACACAAATAAATGTATTTGTAAATGAAAGAATAAAAACAAGCAATACCAACCTATTTAAAACTTCTTTGAAATTTAACTATTTTTTAAGATAAACATATATTGAAGGCTGGAGTTAGCACTATAAAGGCTTATAACTAAAACTTATGTGTTTGACACATTTAAATTTAAAAAGAGTTGTAAAATAAAATCTTAAATGTATAATTTTTGTATGAGTTTTTTTAAAAAAAATCAATGTTTCCCAATCTATTCCAAAAATTTCTCACCTAATCCAAAAATAGGCATCTTCACATAGTTAGAAAGTTCTACCTTTCTTGGGCCAAAGTTTCCTTTGGATGTTGTGACAGGCATCTCACTAATGATAAATGTCGGTATATCCCTATAATAAAAGTTCACATTAATAGATTTCATGACTTAAACAGTAAAAAATTTAATATATATTCAAATTTATAATAATGTCTTTTATATTAATATATATCATAAGAAAGAAAGCACTCGTTAGCATGCGAAATTCAGGTATTTAGCGCTATTGTGTCTACACATTGCTCTAGCAAATTTGAGGCGTATGTCATATTAAAACCAATGGTAACACGAATATACCCAAACAGATATTAACAATTTTGAAAGAAATTCTGTTACTGAACGGCCCTTTCACTGTATTACCAAAAAACATTTTTCAAAGCCAAGATTGTGTAGGCTAGCCCACAACACGGAGCCATTTTAGGTAAACAGAACAACACAATTCTCACATTTCTGGATAGTTTTCGGAAATCTGTGGATGTAGGATCGTAGAAGGAACTAACAGAGTTGATTTTATTATTATTATTATTAAAATTAGAGTTCGTGCCCTTTTTCATGCAACACATACTGCCATAAATTCCCCCAAGGTTAAATACGCTTTAGGGGGGGGGGGGAAGAAGCCTCAGATATTGTAGATACAATACAGTGCTAACATATAATACAATTCATAAAACTTACACAGCAGATCTTCACTACTTAAAAAGCTAATTATCACCGTTTGTTTTTCAAAGGAAATTAAATTAAGAAATTTTATCGACACAGATTGAAATGGATATTCATTTTTTATTGTGATCCCTCTCTCGGTTTATAAACCTTTCTTTTATCAAGCTCCAAAACTGCTTACGAAGTTTTCATTTTTTAAATAATTGCTATCATATTATATTCATTCGTAAAAAGAAAATAGTGCTGTAGTAAGTTAAAAAAATGATTCCTTTAATTCCCCCAGTTAAAAATTCCTTTGCAAACACTGAGCTATGACTCAACGTTATCAAGATCTTTATATAAATGCCTCATTCAAAATTTTAAATTAAATTTACAAAAAGGAAAAAAAAAAAACGAGGGGGGGGGAACTAAACAACAAATACTTTGCCATAAGGTGCTGAAATGGGTGGATATGGAGAATGATTTGAAAGTAATAGCTTGCATGAGCTAAAATTTTACCGTTTGATCTCGGGTCGAGCTGCTTAGTTTGTTTTGAAAATGTAGGGCCAAGTCCGAGATAAAGTTTATTTAAAGAAACAATATACCATGAAAAAATCTACGAATGATTAAAACTAAAAATTTCAGATGAATTACGAATAACCCCCAATTTTTCAATTGGTGCTATTTTTCGAGTCACAATTCTACAGTAGTTTTCATATGATGTCAAATTTTATTTTGAAAATCGCTTTGCAAAGCTATTTATACTTGTTATAAAATTAGTCAGGATAGGATACATTTATGTATGAGTAAGCGCGTTGAACCAGATTCATTGCAAAAATTGCGGAAAAGTTTTGGAAAAAACATTTCTGTGACTTAATGATTTATAAAATCTATCTGAAATAATAAAACTACTGTTTGGCAACGGAATATAAATCCGTCCGCGCTTTTGCGCATGCGTTAGGATAGGTTCAATTCGACAAAATATGGGTGAGAGGAAAGATAGGTTCAATTCGACAAAATATAGGTGAGAGGAAAGATAGGTTCAATTCGACAAAATATGGGTGAGAGGAAAGATAGGTTCAATTCGACAAAATACGGGTGAGAGGAAAGATAGGTTCAATTCGACAAAATATAGGTGAGAGGAAAGATAGGTTCAATTCGACAAAATATGGGTGAGAGGAAAGATGAAAGGCGATGTTTACATTTCAAAATGAAAACTCGCAGTTTTATGAGACGTAAACATTACAGATAATTAGAAATACTGAAGGAAAAATTTACTAATGTACAGTAAAATATTTTAGAGCAATTTTTATTAATATAACGGACATAAACATTAAATTATGAAGAATAAATAAAAATTTCCGTTCTTAAAATTAGGTAATTACTTTTTTTACAAAAGAATGATTTTTTAAATATTAAAATGTTTCTTTTTTTATATATTATTCATTTTTTTCAGGAATACTTTAATTCCCCGTTTTCTATTTCTTTGTACCATTCCCGAAAGCGTTTTTATCACTTTGGCTACACTAATACGAAATGTTGAGTTGAAATGGGAAAAATAATAAACTGAGATAAAACATGATATTGACAAAATATTTTCGCATGTCAATTTCAAAAACTATTTTTCTACCCCTTTATCCTAGAATTAAAAAACGGGCTGAAGTCGACTTATGAAATATTACTCCGGCGATTTTAAGAAGAAAATGATCACGATCAGCAAAACGGTTCCATATTTCTACAACAAAACAAGCAACCGATAGTTACGTTTTTTCTTTTGACCAATTTGCATTTATATGCAATTAGCTTTAACCTTTCGTAACAACTTGTCTATTACTTAGACATCAGCAGTTGAAGGCAATAGATTTGCTGATACAAAATCCCCCTAACAGCATGAAGAAGGTTTTCATTTATATTGGATCTAATTGGGTTTGTTTTATTTTTTACGTAACACACCCGGTCTCTCAAAATTGTTTCAGATATCGTTTAATATTTATTCCGTTGAAATATCTTTATGAAATTCTCATCTGAACTGGTTTTGTAATCTTTTTTAAAACTTTTTTTCCTATAAGCAGTATTAAATTCCTCATTGTTCCCATATTTCTTGGTTAAACTCGTCCATAAGTATATGTGGATACAAATATCTTCCAAATACTTACATATATTTTTATTAAAACTTTTAATTCCATGATTTTTTTTATGTACATACCATGTCTCGAAAGAAATGATAGTTTTTGAAATGGATTAATAAATAAACAACAATGGGTAATTAATTTTTTTTTTGTATTACATGTCATCAAATGTAGTTTTTACATCGATTCAATGAAAAATCACTGCCAGTCATTGAAAAATTGCAGCAAATCATGAGACAAAGTTCTCGTAGCGTCCATTTTCAGAAATGGGAAGTATATGTAAAATTGGCTGGGACATAGCTCATGGAATGGCTATCATCATGTATTACGATATTCTACTATAATGGCATTTTGACAATGCGTCGCAAATTACAAGTGGTCTCATAGAAAGAAACAACATAGTTAGGTTTCTGCGCATACAAAATATTATTGGGTAGCTAATCATACCCTAGACAGGACCCTCAACCAATGCAATGAAGAGATTATCAACATTTTTTTTAAGATAGTGAAACCTTGACTAAGCTGATGAGACCATACATTATATTACACAAACTAGGCAGACCCGAATACCTCATTTAAAACATTACGAATGGTAAGGCTGCAAATTTTAGCAAGACTTGAACGTAATGATTTGAATTAACTGACTCTTCAATAATCGGCCCAAAGATAACTCTGCTAAACACAGCTGCCCATATAATAACTTTTTGTGCAAGAACTCATTGTTTCAATGATAAATTATACATACGGATAAAAATATCACGATGAATACTGGTTCATTCTGTTCCTCACACACTGTATTAAACCAGAGTGAGTAGTCTCTCCAAAACTTTCTCGCATACTCTCTAATGGTGTAATAATCCACCCACAGCAAAATATTATACACCTTGGATAAAGAAAAGAGAGCCTTGCATGGCTTTGGTGTACAACAGTTAATGTTAACTTTAAGTATGAATTTAACATTTGTATTGAATTTATCGTGTAAACCTAGGCGATTTATTTTTGGTAGGCGGTTAATAGTACTAGAAAATCAAATTTTTATTTTAGATGCGCTTTTCCCAACCGATTGAAAACAAAATTTGACGCAAGTAATCCCAAAATCACACACCAAATTTGATATATTTAAGTCGTTACGTTTTTGAGTTGACTTTTGCACCTTCCTGAAAGTATAAACCGGTATATAATTTAAACATTTCATGAATTAGACTCAACATTTGAAAAGTTTCTATAGAATAGATGTTAAATCTGTGTTTCAGATTTTATATATCCAGCTCTCTTCGTTTAATTTTACTTATTTATTATCAGCTTATATTCGAAGAGCAGGACAGACTTCCTCTGAATTGATTTTAATCAAAATTTAATAGAAATCTATAAATTTAGAGCGAAGACCACATATTAAATTTCATCAACGAAATTCTAAATTTATCTCTGTCATAGACTGACATAATACCAAAGGTCTTAAAGAGATTCGTCAAAATCTCCGAGTTCATAATTTTTGACGATTACAATACTTTCGCTATATATCATATACAAGTAAGTAAAAATCGAATACCGATATCGAAACTGTATTAAGAGTAAAAAAATACTTTTACAAAATTCTAATAATATGCCGATTTCAAAAGTTCAAAGGATATGCATGAATGTCAGTGCATAAAATTTTCGGTTGATTCACTTTCTAATTCCCAAAACTGTAACTCGGGATGAGCTTAAAAGTGAAAGGTGGAATTTATTCGGATACTTCAGTTTTTCGTTTGGTCGTACTATCAAATGATAAAAATAAAGCAGGAAAAATCTGAAATATCTCACATTTATAGACATAAAAGTGTAAGTTAAAAGTTCCGTTCAAATTGGAAATAGGATTTTTATAAAGATAATATAATAGCATTTCTATTAAGACCAATCTACATAGTTATATTTGGACAATCTTCAATTTTCCAACTGCAACACCTTTTTATTTTTTATAAATAAAACAAAAGTAATGTTACGTTAAATCTCCACCAAAGGCTATTTTAAAACATTTAAAAAATATTTTATACTTAATATTTTTATTGGGATATTAAATAATTTATCGATACATTTTTTAAAATTGTTTCAATATGAAAAAAAGCGGCAGTGATCTCCACTTCCCCTGGAAACTATCTCGCACACTCCTTAATAAATGGGTTATTACCCTTCCTCCGCATAAAATTTTAGAACTTGGGCAAGGCAGCATGGCATAAGCGAACAATAACTTAGAAATATAGAAACCGAGTGAGATTCTAACATTTTTACTGAATTTACAGTGCGAATATGTAATTTGAACACTTTGTTACCGACCGAATAAAATCAAAATTTGACACAGAGTCCAAGTTGTACTCACAAAATAACAAACCCAATTTCATTGATTTAAGTCATTATGTTTATGAGTTATATCAACAAGCATAGGGGGGGGAGGAGAGAGACCGACAAACGTTCAATC
Organism: Argiope argentata; assembly: GCA_026289955.1. Classification (NCBI taxonomy): domain Eukaryota; kingdom Metazoa; phylum Arthropoda; class Arachnida; order Araneae; family Araneidae; genus Argiope; species Argiope argentata. Next base: position 7,393,465 of record JAOUZG010047196.1, read on the forward strand.
TTTTCAGAGAGTCGGTTTAAAATTTGATGAGAATCTATACTTCGAATGCTTAACCTTTTCAGAAAATATTATGTAACTTTTTACGTTTTACAGTTATCGAGTCCATTTGCAATTGAAACGCTAAACAGAATTACTGAGATTGGATTTCGATCAAAATTCAACAGGAATAATAATAAAAAATGCCATTAGTCCATACTCCAAGTTTCATCCGTCTAGTTCAAAGCATTTATGAGTTATTGAATCCACAAATACACATAATGACAAAAATGTGTTTTTCAAACATGGGAAAGTCTTAAAAATGCGGACATTCATCAAAATCCCAGGTTCAAATTTTTTGACGATTACAATTCTTCCACTACATTTTGAATACGAGAAAGAAAAGGGGATTTTCTGTCAAAATCTAGAGACACTGATTTATCCACACATAAGGAATGGCTTTAATATTATCTTCAATTTCGTTTAATTCGTTCAAGCTCACAAACTACATAAATTCAAATTTATACGAAAAAAATTTCTGCATTATCCCCACCATTACAATTAATAATCGTAGAAAACATTTTTACAACTTTAACAGCCTCCCGTTTCTTTCAAACATAGCATCTAAGCGGATGAGAACTTCTTGCATGCATCGATTTTCTCCTTGACCTTTGCATTTACTTAAAAAACACAATAGTCGGGCTGTTGTCTTAAGGTATCCGAACGTTGAAAACGCCGTTTTTCGCTATAATTATCTAAAAATAATCTTTTATTGTATAGTGATATAGAAAAAATTCTTTTATTTTATTGTATTCTTTTATATGAGCTATCCAAAACAGGTTTACTTTTATCTCTACGTTAATTGGAAGTAAAGATATTAATATTTTCTTAATGATCGGTAAATTGGAAGTGGATATTAAATAACCGGAAGTACCTATTTAAAGGGCCAAAAACGTGTAAAAAATTTGTGTAAACACAAATTTAGTTAAAAAAATTTCTGCATTATCCCCACCATTACAATTAATAATCGTAGAAAACATTTTTACAACTTTAACAGCCTCCCGTTTCTTTCAAACATAACATCTAAGCGGATGAGAACTTCTTGCATGCGTCGATTTTCTCCTTTATATTAATATACATTTTTTGCACTGCAAAATACCACTGAGATGTTCAACGGTGTTCAAGAACTCTCATTTACTTTTAGGACTTCCACATTTTAATTATTTATAATTCATCAATCGTTTACTCAAAATTAAATTTTACACAAAACATCAATTATCGTATGTATTGGAAATTAGGCAAGTAAAAAAAAGAATTTGTGTAAATACAAATATGAAGATGGTCTTTACATTAATATATCTTATACATTTATAGAGAATATATTTCTATGGAGGCAGGCATTAACAATATTACTGTACAATAATTTCGGAATAACTAGTATAGTTCGATTCTTTTTTCTTTCTTTTTTTTGGTGGACATTATCGGGGTTTTCCCTTGAATCGGGGGGGGGGGGATATCCAACAGAAAGAAGGATGCAACTGGTATTAATGGCAACCTGCCATTTAGAGAATCTAAACAAGTTTTTCCTTGAAAATCGTCTACAACCACGCCATCATTTAGGGCGGCCCAGCTGAAAAATTCACCTAAAGGCTTCTGAGAAATTAATAATAACGTTGTGCCTAATTTAACTTTCAAAGCTGCGTTTATAAAGACAAACCATGTTAATGAAGACAAAACAAAAAATTTGCCAGACGTGCAACCGCCTAGGGCAGATGTTCAGATCCCCCCCACTCTGAATTGCGTCTCCCCCCTAATTTGAAGGCATTGATCTCTTTTCATAATTAATGCATGTCTAGTCAGACAGTTGGTAACCTCCTTTACAGACGGGTTTTTGAAGCCATTGATTTTTCTGTTATATCTGAAGAATATATTTTTAAATTTGAGCGTTTCAATAGTTTGTAAAACCTTTATTTCTCAAAAACGAAGACACCACGCCAAGAGAAATATTTTATAATTTAAATTGCTTTCCTAGTGCGTCTGTATTACTGAGCGATTTGACTCAATTCCAGTAAATAATCTGACTTTGTTTAAAGAGATGGTTGACCTCGAAATTAGGAAAAATAAAGTCCAAAATATAAAGTTTTCTTTAATTCCAAAATATACGTATATAGACAAAGCAACATTAAAACATGTATTGTGACACAAAACTAATATACAGTAGTAAAAAGAAATAAATTTAATAAAGGATTTTTCTCTTCAGATTTTAAAAAAAGATCCTATAAAATTTAAAATAAGAATTCCTGCTATATATTAAAACAAAAAAAAAGGATATTTATTTTAGGTTTTGGCTTCTTTTAGATAGTTGAAAATCAATTTTTGTACAGAAAAGTGAAAAATTCTTTAAAAAATTTAGAAATTTTTATTTAAAAACATTTTTTGGAAGGTATGGCATTTTACATATATAGACAAATTTTCAGGTCTCTAAATCAATAATTTACATAAAAGTTCAATCAGTTTGTTGCCCTATTAAAAATATTTAAATTATTTTTTATTTTAGGGACATGACGTTCACAAAGCCTTCATCTGAAGCTGTCATAATGTTTCTCCCAACTAAAATTGCTTTTTGTTCATTTGCATTCCAATAATTGTTCTTTTCCATACCATTCCTTCTCCTACCTGAGGTGGTAGTTTGATTAAAACTAAATTGCTTAGCATCTTTCTACAGGTTTATCTCATTAAGGTTCACATTCATTAAGATTGAGTGGAAGTGCACAAGCACCAACACATGAAAATTATCTAGGCTCAGAAATACACAAAAAAATAGTAATGTTATCAAAAAATTCAATATTGAAACTTTGATAAATCTGCCTGCCTCATAATTCCATTACTCAGATAAATATATATTTAAAATTACATGTCGTATAAGAGCATGATAACTCAAAAATGAAATGACCTATAGAAATTACATTTAGTATAGGAACACTACAACAGAACTGTATATATTTTTAAACTATGGACTTAATCCATCAAAAGTATAACTGAGCATAGACAATAATTTGAAATTACAAGGAGTGAAATGAATGAAAAATTTGTCTCTAACAACAAAATTGCAAGTCAGTAATAAATTTTAGATAAAACTGATTCTCAAAAAAACATATGTTCTCAAATTACATTTTCAATTCTCTTTGCATTGCAATTAGGTCAATTATAAAGCACATTATATTAGGAAAATATATGAGAAAGCCCAGCAAGGAATAATTTAATTATTTTCAATTATATTAATTGCTTAATTTCATTAATAAAATTACTGGCTATTGAAATATTTTTAAATCAAATTTACTAAAATAAGATAAGAATTTAAAATTGCAAATCAAACATTCCAGAAAGTTTTAATCATTATAAATTTTGTTTTCTAAGGTTATGGAGTTATACCTGTCTTCTTCCCCCTCCACTACATAATGCCAACGGAATTACATCACAAATTTATTCAATTACTGATAACAATCTTACTGCTGATCAGACAGTTTCAATATTTACTCTATATGTTTGCAGGATAAATGAAAAATAAAACCACGCTTACAATTCCCACAACTTATTATATATATATATCTTATATTTCTTATAAAAGAAATATCACTATATTTTTTAAGTATAAATCCTAAATATCTCAAATTAGTCCATCTTACTTTAATCTAAAATTTTCTACAATATCCCGATTGAAATCCCATTTTATTTCATTATTTCTAATAGGCACTCTAAAAAATTCGATGACTAGAGCATTTCTCACATTCACAGTAAAAAGATAAATATCCCTAATAACTATGTATTCTTTCCAAATATAACCAAGATTATCTTTTCTTAATAAACAAGGGCTAAAGAAATCCCTGTTAGAATCTCTTCATACGATAATCATGAGAAAGGGCACAAACTTTGCCTTCCTGTAGAAAAATATATGTGTTTATTCCAAAATTGTCCTTTTTTTGGTCATCTAACCAAAATTATGTAGTATATATAATTCCTCTTATGTTTAGAATTCCAAAAATGATAAATCAATTTCAAATTTGTAAGTTATTCTTGATATGATATAGTCATTGATTTCGAACATGAAGACAAAAGTATGAATTGCTTTTCTTTCAGGCAAAATAAATCATATATACTTAATTTAAAATTTGATTTTAAAAAACCCTCTTTGAATGTGTGACAAACTACTCAACTGGTCAAAAAGTACAGGATTCACTTATGTGGATTTAAAAACATGTTTTATTTTCTCACAATAACTTTGATAAACTATAACACTTTTTAAATATTGGACAAAAAAAAATTGCAAATGATTGAGTATTTGCTACTTACTTTAAGCTAATTAATAATCTATCAGTTTAAAAAATGCTGTATTTTAACTGTTTGACCTGATTTGTTCAAATTAAGAAGCATCAATTTACAAATAATATCCTTTTTCTTAATTATTTCAAATTTTATCAGCAAAAATAAACATTATTTTGTCCTTTAAAAATATATTCAATAAACATATACATAAAAGCCTGTCAAAACTTTAATCCTTAAAACAAATATAGATATGGTTATCGAAACATTTTAGAAACCTTATTTATTCTATTCTTTCTGAATGTTTATTAAATTAAATAATTCTTTGGCATAAATAGATTGATATACCAAAATGCCCTCAAACAGTACTAAATCAACCTGTAACAAGCAAAATATTTTTAGGAACAGATTACCTTAGGCTTTATTATTATGTTTTAGTAGAAATTAATAAATGTCTTTCGTTACAAATTGTAAAAATTTTCATATTATAAATCAATGAAAACTAAACTTGATGAAAAGAAAAAAAAAATCTTAAGAATTTAAGATATTTACAAGAATGCTTCAATTAAACACCAATTAAATGCATTAATAATATAAAATGTACGATACGTATGACACAGTTTCCTAAAAAAAATAGCATGAGTAACCTTCTCTTCATGTGTAATACAGATGCTACACCATTAGAATTTTTAAAGTTGTTTATGGAGTAGTACATTTTATTTTACACCAGTAAACAATTAGGATTCCATTAATCTGCCTTTGCTCTAATCATTTAACGATCAATTGCTTGTGAAAACTCATTGTTAATAAGGAAAAACAAGAATAATTATTAGTGTTCCTGGGAAATTGTAGACTTTAGATTTTTAACAGTACAAGAAGGTAAACCACAGCCTAGTTTCTTTAAAATGCCCCTAGGAAGAAGTTTTTGAATTTCCATCCAAGCTTACAAGATAAATTTTCCTTAAATTTAAAATAAGGTTAAGTTTACATATTAATTCATTTGAACACAAGCAAATGATTTTAAATAACCTTAATTTACAATAAGCTATAGCAAAGGAGAAATATATGCTTTACAAGATATTTACAAACAAACAAAATTTTAGAGGAGGAAATAATTTTACAAATCTTTAAAGTTTATGTTCTATGATAATTAGAACTCTTGGATTCAATTTTGTTATAATCTATACAATAATGCTATACTTTTGTCATGTTTTGTTTTATAGCCGTCAAAAACTTATTATGATCATGAGGTAACAGTATATATATTTCTAATCGTTAATGAACGAAATACAAATTTAAGAAATGGAAGGTTAAACATTTTACATATACCTAATATTTCCATGTAAAATGTTGCTTTTAATGGGAGTAACATATCTAATTTGTTTTCTAAAATATTATGAGAATAGGACCAAAGCTCTAATACTCCTAGTCAATAGGGTATATAGCGAAATTCTTATTAAATCAATCAACAACATATACATCACAACATAAGTACTGGTGGGGAGAAAAAATGTTTTTCACTTGTGACTGAAGGGTGTTTTTTTCCTTCTTTTGTTACCTTTTTCTTTAATTGCCAGTGTGGAATAAAAAGTTGCAACTTGAAAAGTAAGACGTTTAAGTTTACACTTACATAATTTTTTCCCTTTTAAGATTCAATGTTATATAATGGCAATATCCCATTTCTTAGCCATAAACCATATAAAAAACAAAATAAGAATTTTAAGCCTTTTTTTTTCTATGACTTACAAAATAAGTCAGAAATACTTTTTAAAATTAATTTTCCAAAATCAAACATTTAAAGGTTAAAATTATAGAATTAGATTATAATAATTTAAAAAACATTTTCCCCAGAAATTAGATTAAAATATAACTTCCCCATAATTTTAATGAAAACAAACACAAATGAAAATTGCAGAAAAATACTAAGTGGATAAAAATGATGAGAGAAAATATGAAAACTTATTACTAAAAAGAATGGTGATTTTTTGGACTAAATCATAAAAATTACCTTTTTATTCAATAAAACATATTTGTAAAAAGAGCAACTAAAAATTAAAAGAAAAATATTGAACTTATTAACAAATAAAACTTAAGAGTGCTTTGTAGCTTTATCATATTAATTTCAATTTGTTGACATTTCAAATAAAGTATAATACAATATTTTTCCCTTCTCAAAATAATTCCAAAATTTGCTCGATTTCTTTACTTTGTAATGAAAATGGAATTTCACAGACTGATTTTCTTTTATAGTTTAAACAGCCACATAATAATAAAATGAGAAAAAACCTTGCAGTCATGTATTTATGAATTAAATGGCAATATAGTACTATAGTTTTAAGCTTTATATTTTCTTCTATTATTTAAACGAACAAATTGTGTGGGCAGTGCGCACTATAAGAAATGTATAAACAATTACTCTTCAGTCAGAAAGCATGCTTAAAAGCATAAAATAACGCTATCAATTTTGATTAGCAGGGGAAGAAAGAAAGAAAGAAAACCTGCGAGGTTTAAGACAGGCCACAACAAGCACTTTGAAACAAATTTTTAAAAATATATAATGATTTTTTAAAAATCTTAAGTGCAGTATACTTCCAACAAATTCATAAACGATTCTGTCATATATAAATATATTCCAATGATTTCAAACAACGATCTCATGAAACACATTGCAGTAAACTCTGAGTGCAATTCAAAAGACTGAAAATTTGTTGCTTCAAGAGTTTCTGCAAAAGGCCGCAATAACATAAAGGGGGGGCTGTCAAAATGATGCTAAACTTACAAGACACTACAATGCAAATAATATCATCATTAAACAAAGGTAAAATAAATTAAGTTTTAAAAGATTCTCTACAAAGAAATAATTTAAAAGGCACATACATAAACATGTCAGGTTTAACACTAAACGCTTCCATAAGAAAAATGATTATTTTTCAGATAAAAAATCAGCTTTACTTGCATCCCACCTTATAAGCAAACGGATGAGAAGATGATCCCTGAGAAAGTCGAGCAAACTTTTATATACTTCTCTATCCTATCCCATCGACATAAAATAAACAATTCGAAAAAGCGCGCGGGGAAAAGTGTGCTACGGTTTTCATCCTTTGGATACAAAAAGAGCACATGTTTAATGCGTGGTTATCGGGTAATGAACGCAGATAAAAACTATCGCATATGCTTAGAGAGCTTTCCTCTCTTTATCTCATTTCAAGTTAAAATAAAGTGGTCGCCTGACTGTCACATGCAAGTAAACTTACCGCGCCTGATTTCAGACCGCAGTTTTAAACACGTGGATGAAAAACGACGTGAAGACTCTATCTGCATCAGACCAGCTGCTTGGCTGCGTTATTTACCAACCTTTCGACCTCTGAAACTTAATTTAACTTCGGCTCCAAGACACCAACAAACGTCAAACACCTCCTCCACTACACAAAAAGATAGTAGTTGTAGTATTTCAGGAACTGGCAAAATTTGGAATTTAACTTCTTTCGTTTTTTTTTCTCCCTTCCATGTCTCTACATGTTTTGATTCTTATTTTGGTACTGGCCAGGTAAAATTATTTTTCAATTTTCTACTTTGAAAACAAAGATCTTGTAAAAGTAATGAGATACCTATCAGATTACTTTTAAATCTAAATATTTAAGCCGTCACTACAGTATGGTGGCTAATAGAAGTTAAGGAGTAAGGCTAATTTCTTTTTGGACCCACATTGTCTACGGATTCTTCAGCAAAAAATGTGAATGTTTTTTTTAACTTAATTATAATAGATCAAGGTTCTTGAAAAATTCATTATGTGTTTGTTTCGTAAGTAGCTAACATGCGTTCATTAATTTGAAATACCTCCTGCTAACACACGATTCTTTGGTGGTATAATTATTCGAGCTTGCAACATTTTACTTATAATTGCAGCAATAAGAGGTTACATTTTATCACTGTCGCTTCATAATTTCTGACATTAGCAATTTTTTTTAGCTTAACTCTCCTTTTCATAAAGAGCACTTTTCAAATTCATAACAAGAGACTGTTGATTTTGCAGCATCTACAGGTATCAAAAGTTAATCGCCATATTACTCAATTTTAATTTTGAATTTCGACTACTTTCTGGGTGGAATTGACACAATATTTACATATTCATTTATATATTTCATTTAAAAATATTACTGTGCCAAGATCATTAAAATTACTTGCTTATTACTTCTCACTAATTGATATAAAACTGCTAAAAGTGCTGTTATGATATGCCATTTTGTTAGTAAGGGGATTTCTTATGAAGTTCTCTATTAGTTCCGAAATATCGCCAGACGTCATATTATACCCATGAGTTTATGAGTGATGAAGATTAAATTCTTAATTTGCTGCAATTTTTATTTGAATTATTTGTTTATTTTCTTGATTATCGTAATCTTTAATTATATATATATATATATATATATATATATATATGATGAAAACAGACAGCTGAATCGTGATCGAAATCATGGAGAAGACAGGTTGAATTTTTAAGTTCGTTCTATTTATCCCATCACAGGAAGCAGGCGGTATGTATAAGCAAAAGCGCCGCGCACAACCCAGAACAGCGCAAAACGAATTGACGAAAAAGCTGATTAAATTTTTATCACTCTGAATTTATACCTTTAGATTTTACTAGGGATATTGAATGTATGGCAATCACATGTACAGCTCGTGCAAGGGAATCGTAGGGATCTTGTAATGGAATTTGTAAAGCTGGCTAATTTCTGTCCCTACTCTTAGAATGTGGGAAAGCAGCCGGCATTTAACTGATTTAGTAATTTTGCACAGCTTCTGTTGGATTAATTAACTAAATAAGTGGAATAGATCAGGAAATAAGAGAATATTTTAGAATGAAGTTACTATAGCTAACTTAGATTGAAAATTTATATATATATATTGTATTTACAGCTAGAAATGTGCAAATTTTTTTTTACTTTGAAATAAAACCAGATAAATTTACGCGCTTCTACGACAAGCTGATAAATTTTTAAAAACAAAAATATCATCGATAAAAATTGTATCATCAACAGAATCAGACAACAAAGAATCTTATATCTGTTTCTGAGATAAGTACGAAGGATATTTTTGAGCGCAAAACAAAATGAACTGAGTTATTTGTTTAGTCTGATCATCTTTCGAAATAAATTTGAAATTTTATCGACAACATTTGTGATCTCTATTTTATATAAATGAAAAGCCTTCATAATAAAGTACAGCAGCAATATGTATTGAACATTTTTTGTCAGTAGTTTATCAAAGTGGCCAAAATTATGCAAGGTGTGAAATTAGTGCGAATTCCAAAACTTCATAATAATAAAAAGAAATACTGAGAAAAAAAATATTGGTTTGCACGAATATATTAGACGGATATTGAATTTGCTTCCATGTGTAAAAAATTATTCCTAAAGGAAACAAAAGAGAGCGCATGCTTATCATAGTGAGATGTCTTGAAAGACAAAGATAAACAGTGAATGAAGTAGATCAGAATTACAAAACACTGTGCATTTATTTTGAAGAAAAAGATGCTCACTATGACCACCACCAAAGGCGTTAGGTTGAGGCGAGACATTACGCCTATTACAGCGGATGGCAGCATGCCGGCATGAATTCCATTATCGGTTCATCAGATGGCATTTTCCTGTTCTAACAAAGTGATTGGGGAGTCCCGATACACATAAGACTTCAAGTGTCACCGTAACCAAAAATATTCAGGAGAGCAAATCTAGTAACCGTGGAAGGAGGTGGGTAAGGGGTGGCTACATAAAAATACGACCTCGGTCTTCTGTGAAAGTATCAGAGATATCTTGATTCAACGTGAAAAGTGGAGTAATTTACCATCATGTATGAATATGATGACAGATTAAGCATGTCTTTCTTACAATGCAGATGCAACGTAATCATCCAAAAGTGTATCATATAGTTGTACAATGACTGTACAGGTTTTCCAGCCGGATACAGGGTAACAATTTTCAAAAAAAGGAAAGAACCAAAAATGAGAGATGTTGTGAGAAGAATGCAATGTCTTGGTAAGATAATCTATCACCGAATAGTTTTTATATTGGCACCACTATGCAGGGAAAAAGGAGCTTCATTTGTTTAAATGACGTTCAGGGAGTTGTGTCTCAAATTCCATTTGTGCCAAAGCCCATATGGCAAAATTTAGTCTTTCATCTGTATCTGTTGGTAATAAAAGGTGGCCTGTATCTAGTATAAATTCCTTGATTGTATATGGCTCCAAGATTCCGAACAGATCGAATTAATCGAATCGAGATTCTTTCTCCATAATTCTTCCAGCTTCAAGAACACTGATATTCCTTGTCGATGTCTCGGTTGATAATTCTCCTATGGCACTTTTCTCAACATGGATGAGATCCGCGTTTGTTTACGATTGTTTGCCACTTCATAGGCGACCTGCCTATTTCGCTTTTCTTCAGAACATCGTAGTAAACTTAGTTTCCCATTCAATGAAATAGGGCTATTTTCGCACCTTCAGACCTTTCTTCGAGAGAAATGTTCGCAATTCAATAGATGTATATTCACCATTCTTGCAGAAAAGTTTAGCTATCAACGTTCGATCTGATAAAAATAACATGCTACCGAGATCGAATAATGAAGAATGTTTGTCTAAATAAGTACTTTATTTCTAGCATTAAAAGACATTTTGCTTAAAAAAAGGCTGCCTATGACGTATGAGAGTCTTCTTTCAGTCACTTTTGGAGCATTTTTTTTATAGATAAGGAATAAAATGTTATGGTCATCTGATCACTTTCGTGAAACCCTAAATTTATCAGAGCATTTCTTTTTTTATAAGAAATTTTTGAAATTCACAAGAATTTACTTAGTACAATCATATGCAATTTTTAATCTCAAGCATACTATTGAAAAGAAAAAAAAATAAATAAGCTTATTTTCATTTAATTTCATCTTTTTAGATTCTATAGCAAAAATAAATTGAATATTTTTGTTCATTTAATACAAACAAATCAGTACACTAATAAATATTTGTCATGTATCCGAAATAAATTTTATTGCTGAAGAATGGCTGAATCCAAAAAAAAAAAATATATTCCTATTTCACAAAGATATTTCTGTAGCTTAACTATTTTACAGATTTTTTCGCTAATTTGCTGTTCCTCCTTAGATAAAATTGTGATTACACGCAAAATAGTATATGGCTTTCAGAAGATAATCTTTAAATGATAATTTTTAATGCTGTTAAAGGTTCCAGTTTCAATAATACTTTTTGCATCAAACAGCAAAATCAGATAGAGATATGAAACTGATTACAGATTGAAAATCTTTGAATAATGCTGCTGTATTTTAAATGAGAAAGACTTATGATGGAAAAAAATTGCAAATTTTCAAATGAAATCTTCATTAGGACTGCAGGAGGATGTTCCGACAGAATATATAGAAGGAAGTCTTATTTGGGTGTTATTTTTCTCGGTCTCTGTATTGGGTAGGTCACCCCAGTTGTCAAACTTGATCTTCCTATTTATCGTGTCTCTATTTTATTTGTGAACAAAGAGGTTTTCAACTGTTTTTCTCTGAATCTGAAGATTTTTTTTTTTTTTTTGAAAATTATGACAGTTGCAGCAGCAATGCGTTTAAGACAAATGTTACTTCCTCTATTGACGTTATGCTGCATGTATTATAGCTGATTGCTGAATTTTTAAGACATTCTTCGTTATTAATGATTTCTTGTTTAGACCGTTATAAGCACATAATTATACTTTTACAGTTCATTTTAACTCTGCTAATGATGGTGAAAAAAATGTTGGCTTTGATAAGTAATGAGCACTAGTATCTTTTAAAGTATGTTTTATTTTTCTCGAATAATCTTCAGTCTTGCACTTGAAAACTTAAACATGAATGGGAATTTTCGGAAATTCACCTAATCTCTATCTAAATATTTTCCCCCCTTTGTTGACTTAATTAAAATATTATATATCTACATCGTTGCAATTTTGGTACATATTAATAATAAGGAAAAAACTGCATAGCTAAGTTTTAAATCAAATGACAGTCATAAGTATCGCCCTACTAAGGAATGCTACAACATGTGATTAAAAGTATCCAGACACTTTATAATTTACATATTATTTTGAATTTTCTTCTGATAGGCTGGATAAAACACTCTTAATTTTCTTACGAGCCCTCATTTTTCAGTGAAAATTTTTTCAGAACGCCCTTCGGAGGACCAGCCAAAAACTGATGAAGAGGAAAATGAATTGGACCCACTCCATTTCTTAAAAAAGCTGCTAATGATTTGCAACTTTCATTAATATTCACTTTTATTTATATATATTTTTGATATATATATATCGGGAATTTATAAAGGCAATTTTACAAAGTACTTTTGCTTATATCATTCATAGTTTTCAAATCATATTAAACATAGAATATGAGCCAGTGTTCTATGCTAAAAGTATAACTAGATAATTTGAATATTTTTAGAAATAGAATTATTGGTGGTAAATACTTTTTAGCAGCGTGTTTGAAAAACAAAGTAATTTTTTTAGCAGCGTGTACTTTTTAGCAGCGTGTTTGAAAAACAAAGTAATTTTTTTTACCGTGATTTCAAAGACAGATATTTAGAGCAACTATATGATAATTCTAGTTTAATACTGAGACATTACTTTATATAAGAGATTATGATCAACAATCAATCTATTAGTCAGGGAATTCAACACTCAAACATCGTTTTACAACAAAGATGTGTTTATGAGAGGCACAATCAAACTGCAACCCCAATTCTGGGACTGCCAAAGGTGTATCCTCCATTAGTTCAGACGCAATTCCATTTAAAATCTACTGAATATATTGGTCACTATTCAGCTTAGTGATGTACAAAATTGGACCAATCAATGTACTTCTGAAAACGCCACGTCACATATTAATAATAAAAAAATCCATCGACAAACAACTTCTTGTACAAAGAATGGACTTTTATAATTCCCGAATTGATTGTTTAAACAATTAATAATTCCATCCCAATTAAAGTAACATTCGTCTGCCCATATTACATGTCCATGGAAAGTGGAATTTGATTCTACATGATAAAGGACCCAACTGAAAAAATCCAGAAGTAGATCATGTTCTCCTTGTAGCTCTCTATGGAGTATTCGAATGTTGTAGGGATACCATTTACTATGTTAAAGTATTCTGTGTACTATCGTTTTGGGGAAATTAAGTGCTGAACTGACTATTCGTGCATTGGCATGAGTGGTGCTTGAAAAATTAAAAATCCCAAAATACCAATTTCTGTAACACATATTTAACGCTTCATCCTCCTCAAAGAATTCAGAATACTGTAGTTTCCTACTTTACACACCTACCTAGTTTATCCAGACATGTAAAAAGGGATTCTACTGTTTGCAACATTGAAACTTTCAAGAAATGGGATTCCTATAAGGGGATCGGAAATCGGAAAAATCGCATTTGTATTCTTCTGAATCTAGAGAACATTACGATAACTAACATTATATCTCATTAACACAACATTATTAATTAGAAGGGATTATAAAAATGTAAGTTCTTTTTACTTTTTTATTACGAACCTTCATCAGAAACCAAAATATTTTAGATGACTTCTCATTTTATTTAATGAAACATTTTGCAATTGTAATAATTGTAAACTTTTTAATAATAAAGCAAAGCAGATTTTAATTCACACATGCGTAGTTTAAAAAATTCCCAATGAACTTTCATATATATACTATTTCGAGTATTGGTGAAGATATAATTATACGTATAATAAATATATATGCTTAACAAAGTGAACTATAGAACAAATTTTGATATAAGGTTTCACCGACATGTTAACACTTACTTTTGCATAATAAAAAAATATTTAATGTTATGAACAAACCAGAGAATGTGGTCTCTCCTACACTTTGTCGCTTCACTCTTCCGATAAAAAAAATGTAGATTTTGTAAAGGCCTAGTACAAAGACTTTTATTTTCAAAGGTATGGTTATGAATGTTTTGAGCTGAACTTAAACGAATTGCTGGTAATATAATAATTGAGCTGAACTTAAATGAATTGCTGGTAAAATAATGAACCACTGTTTACAACTAAAAAAGCTAAAAAATGTAATGTTCATTAAGGTTTCCCGATGTTTGTGGCTCACCACAGAACAGTTTGTAGAATCCTGCATGAACACTATTCCATAGGAGGTAAATGAAAATCCTTTGTGACTCTTAATCAAGCAATTTGCTTGACGGAGTGCTACAAAAATGGGTTTATTTACTGTAGAAAACAAAAAAAAAATGTAAAAACCTAGTTCTGTCAGTGAAAAGAAAGTGTCAGTAAGGGATGTATGATTCACATAAGGTTATCTTACAAAGGGATATTAAAAATAAGAAGAGCAGAAAACAAATGTTAAAATCAACTCAAAATACTATGAAGGAAAATTTTTATCCTCTTATCTGCTGAAGAATTTCAACTTTTTTTTTATCTCTGTGTCTTTCAAAAAGTAAAATTTTATCAAGATAAAATTGCAAATTACATTTCGAAAAATGCCACTGCATTCATTGGAAAAATAAATGAAGATTGATACTGTTATCGCATATAAATATATTCAACATGTTTAGGCAAAGGCCCCTGGTATTTCCACAATAGATAATTGCGCCTTTGGTCTGTTAAAAAGAGCTTTTTCGAAGCGCAAAACCTCTACGACTAATGGATTGTAGAAAATAGTGGAAGATAAATTAAAATAAACAGCACTGGAAATTTTACGAAAAGCCAGTCGATCAGAGAAATCACTGTGACGAGTCCAGAAAAAGGGCTATTAGATCTAACATTTAAAAAAATAATCTTTACATTTTAAAAATAAAGTACATGGCTCCAAGATAGTTCTAAAAATAAGTAAGCACCCTCTGAAAAAAAGTAAAATAACAAAAAATTCAGAAAATGCCAGACAGAAGTGCTTGATAACAAACAAAATTTTTAATTTGAATTGTAGATAATTTTTTTCGTTTGTAATCAAATCATAAACCAAATGTAAATATTACAATTAGATTTTATAAACCATCTTGAATCGTTCAGAGATTCATTTTGCTATTCTTTTTGTTAAAAAAATGAAGAAATGTAAACTCGATTTTCCAGAATGATAATAACGTATTACTAGTACTCAACTAGCACATCCTGTTTCACAGCATTATACAATATTATATTATATAATTTAACAATATTACACAACTTTGCGAATATTTTTCAATATCATACAATATTGTATAATATATACGTGTAGGGTATTATACAATGATTTCTTCAAAGAAAACAAAAGCATTCTCGAAAAGCACATAAAATTTAATAAATAGCCATATTTTTTTTAAAAAATACAATAATGCATCAACTTTATATTAAACCTGCATCTTTACACATTTGATAAAATGTGGAATCTGGATCTTTTAACAGGATTTTTGGATTGCCAACTTCACGAATACTCCCGCTTTCCATAACCACTATCCTGTAAAATAATTTTTTCATAAGGAATTAAAGATTAAAAACCACATATTTATTGACAAACCATGCTTTCTAAGTAATCAATATAAACAAACACAAATATTTCGGGTTATTTTGAAGAAGATTTCATGTCAGGATCTTGAATAAAATAGATTACAGCAAAATGAATGATATTCGTATTGAATACTATGAAGTATTCCATATGATACTTATCTTCGAGGTAAAAACTGAAATTTCTTTCAGACGTTTGCTCATTTCTGTATATTTCATAAAACCTAATAAGATGTGTAGAAATCTGGCCTTTTTTCTAAATAAATATGAATCTTGTTTTTAAAATTAGTTTTTAATTGCTATAACATATATATGCTATATATTAGGATCGCCCAAATGAAAGTGACTCAACAGTCAGTTTAATCAATGGTTTAATCGTATTAATACAAATTAGCATATAAAGGAAAGAAGTAATACAGACGTAACAATGGGCAAGATAAAGTCCCCCTGTAGGTTCAAACAACTGTCCCATTGGTCCACTAGATGATGGATATCCTGAGTGAAGAAGCTCCAGGATTGGTTGTGGAACTAATTTTCAACGGCAGCTTGGACTTTGTTATCGTTCAGTTTTATGATACCAGATATGATTTGTATCAAGGAGGCTTCAAATGATCTAATCATCCATAATGGAAATGGTTCTTCCATGAGATTTATTTGAGTGCAGTTCCACCAAATCTATTCACTTGGCAAACTAATAATCAGCGCTTCCCAGATCGACCCATAAAGCTCTTTACGAAAAGTTAAAGCTGACTAATCATACATTGCTCAGTTATTGCAGTTTTATTATTGCATTGATTTATAAAAGAAACAGGTCTAATAATCGAGTTATTCGTAAAGAGTTTCGTTTAGAGATTCTCGACTGCATCATTAATAATGATAAATTTCTTCAAAATGTTGTATTCAATAACAAAGTAGCATTAATGCTTCAGGAGAAGCTAATTATCACAACTGTTGAATTTGGGATACCTGCGTATAGTCGGCCATCTGAAAAAACTGAAAAGGCAGTATCAACAGGATTTATCCAGATCGACTGCTGCCTTAACCATCAACCAGCAGCGGCGGAAACAAATTTTCTAGATTTTAAGAGTTCTTTTGTAGAAATCTAAACCCTTTATCTTCTCTATAGGCATTCCATGTCGAACAATCATGTGCCCGTAGTTATTACTCTCTGTTCTACCACTTTCTTTACTTTGGTAGTTTATCCCCAGCTACAAGATAGTCAAACTTTAAATGATCTCCTGCATCACCTTCATCTGTCACTTTTTTCACGAGGTGCAGGCCATGTAGGATTCGGTAGTTGTGAAATCCAGATTTTTAAGGTTACATTTCCTTTTTCGAGGTTACCTTAAAGTTAAATTTTGGCAGACATTTACTCATAATTAAGTGATTGACTCTTTCATTTTCATGTCATCAATCAATTCGCACCTCAATTAGAAGAATGCAGTCAAATATTTTTTTAGAGGTTTACCCTGCCATTGGGTTATAGATGCGACCCATTTCATCATGAAATATTCCCAAATCGGTGAATTGATAGAGATGGAGCATTTTTTCGACATCATTTCATTAGACATCTTTCTCAGGGTGCACCTGAAGAACAGAGTGTATGCTGCAGAAGTTCACGGAATCGAATCATCACAGAAACAGCTATACTGTGAATACACAAATACTTTGAAATGTCTGCAGAGAAATGCAGTTACATCAGTATAGAACTTGATATTTTGTGCTACAGGACTTGATATCCAACTGATTGTAACAGGACTTGATATTTTACGCAACTTTTGATATTCATTTTAAAGTGTATTAATATAAAAGTTTTTGAATTGCTGAATAATATTAAGTAGACTTTTATTGCTTATCCCTTCTTTATACTATATTATAAACAGAAATTATTATTAGTTAAAGATTTACCCATTTATGAATTGAAATATGTAATTATTATTATACATTATAAGAAAATAATGAATTTCAAATTAATGGAACTTAAAAAACTATTATTTTTCGGAACTTTTTAAATGAAATATAACATAACCATTTAAATAAGTAATTATTTTAAATTTGTTATAAATAAGTATTATTAATATATTATATATAAGTAATAAATTATATTCATTTCATGATGATTTTAATAATTCAATTTCAATTTTTTAAACTTCACTTTTATTCGATCCCGGGAGGCATAATTTATGTTCCAAAAGCGAGGACTAACTGATGCCCTTTCACAAACGATAGCAGAAGTCAGCGAAATATTTATCCCCAGTGATTATATACTATGTGAAATTCTGATTCTGATATGTATCGTTTAAAAGAGTTTGTGTAGCTTGAGAGATTTTGATCCCCTCACTCAGAACTGTTGCTTTAAGCCTTTTTACAGAGCTTCTGTAGCATTAATTAAATAAAGAAGGTGGAATTGGATCAGGAATTAAGAGAACATTTTAGAATTAAGTTAATATAAGATACCATTACACACACACACACACACAGAGAGAGAGAGAGAGAGAGAGAGAGAGAGAGAGAGAGAGAGAGAGAGCGCAAAAAATAAGTTACCTACTTCAGAAGGCTTTAAAATGCATTCTATTGGTCCCAATAAGATAAAATTTCAGCCACAGATTATTCGGATGATGCATTTTATATTTATTAGTTAAAAAAAAAACAGTACACAATTTCGCCAAGAAATGTCGCTGTAACCCAAATTGCATTTATTTGCAATTATTGAAAATGTGAAACATAATTTGCGTTACAGTACATGTCGATTACCACTTTTCTTTGGATAAAAAGAAGTCGGATTCTACATGAACATTAACATTAATTTGTTCTCTGTTCGTCATACATACGTTGCAAGAAAAAGTACTACTGGTGAAATTGTTCTACCAGAACCAACAAAACTCCGTTGCAGTTCTAAAGGAATTTCGTCGTATGAAGCAGATCTGAAGAAGTCCCATATGTCCAGGTGTCCTTCGCAAGATGATATCGAAATTTGAAAAAAATCTTGACAACTTGACATTCTTCCAGGTAAAGGACGGGGGAAAAATCGAAAATGTTGAGCTTTCGTTGAAGTCAACAATCATTCGCGGCATAATACTGAGAGTTTGCCAATTGTTTGTCGTTTTCTGGATATGCCGTATCCAATTGTAAGAAAAATCGAATGGTAGATTTTGCATTTTTATCCATACAAATTCAAGTCTGGGCAGGACGAGGACTTAGAGGCCTGTAAAACGTTTACATTTCAGTTCTCTAATTAGAGCATATTGTTGAAAATGAAGGAGGGCATACTGAACAATTTTAATTTTACTTTATTTCACAATTATAAACCATATTAAGTGGTTTTATGTGTGTTACAGATTACATCGCCACATAAAGGGGAATTTTTGTACTAATTTTTTTAGCTAATAAATGTAAAGCACATTATCTCAATAATCTGTATTTCAAATTTGATCACATTTGGATTAATAGAAAGCATTCTAGAGCCCTCTGAAATGGATAACTTATTTCTTGCAAACCCTATATATTGGTTATTGTGAAAGAAGTTTCATTTCCAATTTGATAATATCTTTAAAATAAGTTTATATTAAGTTCTTCATTTAAAATTATTTAAACTTGAGGAAATATGTATATTTGAAGAGAGGTCTTTCTATTTTGAGACATTTTTATATCTTTATTGATTTTTTAGATGAGTAACGGGAACACGAAAATACGAAATTTAAATAGTACTTCAATACTTACTTGTCATAATCTATGATTGTATTTAATCTGTGAGCAATCGTGATCACAGTATCGTCACTAAAAGCAGTGCGAATCGTATTCTGGATGAGACTGTCTGTATCCATATCCACTGAAGCTGTGGCTTCATCTAAAACCAAAATTTTCGTCTTTTTCAAAAGTGCCCTTGCTAGGCAAAGAAGTTGTCGTTGTCCAGCACTAAAAAGATGTACAATATATATCGATTATATTAAAAATTTCATTCAGTTTTTAAATAAGATGGAAAAATCTGTTTTTTAAGCATGTTTTTTCATTGTTTACTTTTCTGATTATATACATTTTGCAATCGAATATTATATCGAGTGATTTGTTGTTGGTTGTTGAAAACAGCAACAATTTCGTCACATATATGCATCAATCCATTGTAACAGCCTTGAAGCATGCATTAAATAATTGATAACGGCAAGAGGTCGAAAGAACTGTTGAATATTTGTTTAGCTCGATTTGTTTGCACCGTTTTTTTAACTGATTTAAAATTAAAACCGTTACTTAAAATAGTGTTGTGGCGATGGTAAATTTTCTCAGCATAAGTAGAAAAAAAAGCTAAATAATGAACTTTTTCGGTACAAACATAACACCCATGACATTAATCACAGCTTAAAATAAACTGTCATTTTTATCTAAAAACGATGACCAACTACAAATAATATAAAAGCTTTTAATTTCTGTAATAAAAAATAGTATTTTCGAAGATATCATGAAACATTTAAAACGCTGTCAGTTCTTCGAAAGTAACAATTTTCTGATTTTCGCGAATTTGATAGAAAAAAAACTAAATCAATAACTAGAATTTATTATATCAAGTGGGACTGAAATAAATTTTAGACATAGTTTGCAACAAAAGAAATATGTAATAAATATCAGGGGAAATGTAAGGAATAATGGGTAATTGAAAAGAACGGGTGGAATACTGAATTTCAATGGATTTGTAGAAATTTCTACCAACGCCTTATTTAGCGATCACAAGGACGAAAAGATTTGTGGTTTATGGAAAAACATTCATGGGGCAAATCATACCAGACTCTCCGACCCGCCACGGGGGCACGCGGATTTAAACCATAAAACTTAATGACCAAACCACAGAAACTGCAACACTGACGGGAATTGTGATTGAATCTTAAGGGTACAACCCTTCCCGTAGGAAGTACGTCCCATCATCGATGGGAGGAGTCTAACCCCATCTATTGAGCTACTCTCATCCACTTGAGCGGTGAGATCCAACCACCATGTCAAAAGTATCTCATCCTCATTTCAAGGTGACCCCCGGGGGACATTCATGGGGGAAAGATTATCATTTTCTTCCCCTATTATGCAGTGAGAATAGGACTTTGTAGGATTCTGGTCAAGGAATTTGGCAACATCTTTTGCTTATAATTTTCAAGAAAATGTAGCATAACTAACCAGGCCTTAAAAAAGCGAATTTTGGCGAGTCATAATTTTATTCTACAAATCAGGTCACCAATCAGTTTTTTTAGAGAGAAAATTATGTTTTTTAAGTTCCTCTTATTTATACCAAGAAAATATTCTTTTGATAGCTGAAATGAGTTACAGTAATTTTCTTACCTAAAGTTGGCACCGCCTTCTTCAAGATCGTATTCTAAACCTTCACTTAAATTTGATACAAATGTCTTTAAATGAGCTTTATCCAAACTTTCCCAAATATCCTCATCTTTGTACTCATTGTTTGGGTCGACATTCATCCGAAGTGTTCCAGTAAATACAACTGGATCCTATGAAAATGAAAGAAATAGTAAAAACGAAAGTAAGTAAGAAAGAAAAACCATGAAAGCATAACATATATGCATCAAGAAACGACACAACAAAGCAGTTCATTGGAAAGTAATTTTTTCTGAAAGATACCTTGTACTTGTACAAACATTGGCAGGAAAATGAGCAAGAGATTGATGTCATCTCAATGACTGGATTTTACTTTTGAACTATAAACTACTCACTACTAAATTCACAATTCAGAGTTCTTGCCAAAAACACTCAGTTCCTTCTTAATGTATTGACTTCAATGATTATTTAGGCCATTTTCATTGAATTTTTTAATGAAATCTTTTCATGTGACGTGAACGGCACGTGAAAAATGCAATTGCACATGTCATGTAACATTTAAAAGCCTGTTGATTTATATTGTGTTATAAAACCATATTGTTTGCCTGCAAAATGTGCTTCCAAAAATAAATTGGCATAATTGGTAAAATGTGCTTCCAATAAAAATGCGAATAACGAATAAAAGATAATAATGAAATCTTAAACTAGACGTTTCATTTACAATTTTATACCGTATTATGCTAAAGATCAATGACTAGTGGTCAGCAATTTATTTTGTGTAAGCTTGCTTATATCTAGAGCAGTACATGGAAATGTTTATAGCAGTTCTATTAAATAAGTTAAATGGTTTAATAAAAGACAGATGAGGATATTTTCAATGGATAAGAATTTCATAAAGTTATAGGATTGTTGTTTCATTTCGCAATTCATTATATTCTCTTCTCTTCCTGAGACAGTTGGAAGTTATTTTTATTATTTTCTTTCCACAATTTTTTAAATTTTATATTTAATAATCCATTATTTTCTGTTAGTAGATCACAATTTTTATATTGTAATTAATTATTTTCTGTTAGTAGATCACTATTTTTATATTTTGTAATCCATTATTTCTGTTAGTAGATCACTATTTGTTTCAACCACAATTTAATAATAAATTTTAATTTGAGAGTTCGTGAACATTATGCATAGAGAATATCCTACTGCAAGGAAACAAAGGTTAACGAGAGAAAAATGGAATTTCTCAACGTAGGGCGAGACAAAGCCAAGAAAAAAAAAAGTTTGGGGATTGCTAAATTCACATTTTATTTATGTGCTTTAATGCTGGACAGTAGCAAAGGTTCATGAACTGAGATCTGCTGATTCATAATATTATTACTTTATTTGGAGGCTATGGCAAATATTTTCTTTCAGTATTATTTGTATCTTAAATTTATTCTTATCTTCTGTTTTTCAATTTTCTTCCATTAGTGAAATATTATTGCTTGCAAAGCGATTTTAGAAATTAGTTTTGATCTGTGTGTTCGTGAACTTCAATGTAAAGAAGCAAATTACAGAACGCTTCATAAAACAAACTGTTTCGTCAGTTCTGGTAGATAAATTCAACCTCAGTTTAATTTTGTAAGTGTTCCAAGACATATTGCAGCTGTTGAAAAAAGCCTGTAGAGCAAGTGATCGGACATGAAAATAGATAGATCAGTTTTGGTTACAAGATTCACAAAACTACTCTAAGGATTTGATTTAAAAATGTGAATTGAAGACATTTTTGGCTAAATAAAAGAAATTAGCTCACCTTAACTGATTTTATGGGTGTATGGGTGAATGGTGGTTGAGGACCGAGCTCGCAACATTAGGGTTCGTAGCCGAGTAACATAGCCATTAGACAAAAATGACACTCATGGCCGGTGGATGTTATCTGGCTTATGAGACTTCCACCACATACTCTCCCACTAGTGAGTCAGTGGTGAGACGAACGATACATTTGCGCCAAGCTTATGTGAGTTGTTATTGGTAAGGTTGGCTGTTGTTATTAATGGATCTGACGACTTTCACTGCCAGTAGATGGCGCCACAACAACTGTAGAAATATGCTTATTTTGTGGATGAATGGTAGAACCGAAATGGCAACGTTAGGGTTTGTAACAGAACAACATAGCCACTAGACAAAAGTAATGACTTGTGTACGGAGGATGCTATATGGCTTATGAAACTTTCACCACAGGTGAAAGAGACGTGGGTGGAACTGGAATTGCAATCACATCTTCAGGATGAGTTTTGAACTTTTCCTTAAAAGATTGCGAAAATGTACGAACATCATAGCAGAGATCGATATATTCTTACAAAATTGAATGCATGAAATCCCTTATATTAACAAATAAATCAGGAATTATTTATTATTATTATTATTTAAAGTACTGCACACTGTCTGTTTGTAAAATGGTAAAATATCTGAAGTTTTCACTTTTCTTAAAAATAAGGAACTTTACATGAATCCTAAATACATCACAAGACTCTTAAATTTAATTCACCAGACAACTAAAATGAAGCGCAATTAAAAGTTAAAACTTTCAGCGCGTATAATTTTAACTGAAAGGTAAATGTTAGTACTTTTTTTGTCATTTTTTCCAATCTTTATGTTCCCTTCGCAATCTGAAGATACAAAGTATAATTTTGGTGAATATTTTTTCATTTATTAGCATGTAAATGCGTAACTTTTGAAATATTAATATTCAATATTCGAAAAGTCGATTTTTTCCTCTCCACCTTCATATATGTATCTAATTCTATTACTCTTAGGTTAATAGTTCTGAAGAAGATGACCAAAAATGAAAATTCTCAATTTTCAACATCAGTGTCAGTTAACAGCTGAATTTATTAGGACGTTCAACAGTTGATGATAAGGTTAAACCGGTACTTAAAATTTTACTTAAAAATTGTGATTATTTGACTGACAGAAATGAATAAATGCAATAATGAATGACACGTATATGAGTACGCGAATGGACAAACAGAAAATTGAAAATATTTTGTATCTTCTACAGATACTTTTGGCAGTCAACATCTTTTCCTACAATATTATTAAATACATAGTAGACCATTATTATCAAAACAAGAAATTATTTATTGGTACTGCTTTTATAACTTTAATCTTGCGCAAAATGTACGAACATCATAGAGGAATAAGAGCTAAAAACATGCGCAAAATGTAGGAACACCAAAGAAGAATTAGAATTAAAAACAGGCCTCCAATCTCATTTCCGTGATTTATTGCATCATTTTTTACTTTTAATGCTGATAGTAGACCGCAGACATTAATATAAATGCATTTAGCTGCTTCCTTAACGCTTGAAACCGTTCATAAACATAATATTTCATTTGATTATTGGAAAAATTTTATTTGCTTCAGTAACCTTGAGATACGAATAAAGATTCTTAGCTTGTTAAAAGAAGCTGTTTCCTCTTTGTGTATCTGCTTCAGAGTTACATTTTATTCTGATTAAAATACGAATTTATTCTTTATATTCTTCGTCTGTAATTTTACTTAACAGGGATGCTGTACAATCGGAGAAGAACAGGGAAAGCTTTTTCTGTACAGCACAGCATCGTTGTAGAATGAAATCTGAAAACTCTTTCAAGATACTATACATTCCAGTTTGGTGATAATTCATCGATGTAATCAATATATTGATCAGCTTAATATATCACTGAAGCAATAACGATGGGAATCCTCATTTTCTATAGTTTCTTTTATTCTGGGGCTTTTTATTATAAATAATTTTTCTTAGAATGCATATAAAAACCTACGCACCATATGGCTACTATCTGTCGGATAGCAGACTTTGTTTTCACTCGTCGCAAATATAGTATCTTAAAAGTTCAAGCCAAAATTATAAAAGAATTCAAAATAAAATCTTAAACTCAAATTCCATAACAACTATTGCACAGGAGGACAGCTTTTCAGTACCGTTCTAATTGCTTAAATTATTTTTTTTAAATTTTGTCAATGCTTCACTTTATTTCAACAATTTTATTATTTATATTTTCGTCAATAATTTTATTTAACCATAGAAGAACTGGGAAGAAGTATGCCTTACAGCACTGCATCATTGTAGAATGAAATCTGAAAACATTTTCCGTAAACTCTTTCAAAAAATTGTACATTCCTATATGACGATAATTCATCAATGAAATTGATATATTCACCAGTTTAATATCCCGTCGAAGCGATGACTCATTTTCTATAGTTTCCATTATACTGGTGCCTTTTATTATAGTCATAGTCATACCAGACTCTCCGACATGTCCTTAGAAGTACACAATAAACCATAAAACTGAATGACGCAACAGCAATACTAGCGGAAACTGTAATTGAGTCCTAATCGGTATCACCGGTATAACCCTTCCAGTAGCAAGTAAGTCCCGTCATAGATGAAAGGAGCCTAACCTCCACCTTTTTGTATACACTCCAAGGTGGCGAGATCCCACCACCATGCCGAAAACATCTCATCCTCATTTAGAGGTGTGTCCCCCGGGGGTGTGCCTTTTATTATAAATGATTTTTCTTATAAAAAGTATAAGTACATATGCACCGTATGGCTACTGTACAGTCGCTGGAAGACTTTGTTTTCGCTCGTTGCAAGTATAATATCTTAAAAGTTCAAATCAAAGTCATAAAAGAGTTCAAGATGAAATCTTAATTTGAAATTCCGTAACAACTTTTGAACAGGAGGACAACACTTTTGGTACCATTGTAATCACTTTTAAATTTTTTAAATTTTGCTTTATTTTATTTCAAACTTTTTCAAGATATGCTTCATTTATTCAAACTCTTTCAAGATATGCTTCATTTATTCAAACTCAAACTCTTTCAAGATATGTTTCATTTATTCAAACTCTTTCAAGATACGCTTCATTTATTTCAAATTCTTTCAAGATATTCTAACTTTATTTCAAAAATGCTTCATTTTATTTCAAAAATCAATTTAATTATTTACATTCTTAGTCAATAATTTTATTTAAACGGAATATTGAACAATTGGAGAGGAACTAAGAAAATACATAACCATACAGCACAGCATCATTGTTGAATGAAATCTGACAACATTTTCAGAAAACTCTTTCAAGATACTGTACATTGCTGTTTGGCAATAATTTATCAATATAATCGATATATTTATAAGTTTAATATCTCACCGAAGCTATGTGTCTCAGTTCGTTGTGCAAAAATAAAGACGAATTACGAACATCACTCAAAAGCATGTGATGAATGATTCCGGAAAACGTTATTCAAATAACTGGAGCCTCAGTTACGTTACATGTTGATAAATATAACTTTTACTACGGATTTTTTGTGTTATTTTAATTGAGAGTTATTTATTATATTTATACGCGGAAATCATTCGCAATATTTATACGTTCTGTGAAACCCGGAAGGTCAAATCTGAAATCATTTCTGAAGGAAAACGTAAAGAAACATGAAAACTTTAACGCATAGTAGCTCCTAAAAATTGTGGAACTTATGAGAAGATTTCAGAAAGCAACTAAAGTTAAAATTGATTTGAGAGGAAAAAGACTGATATTTTCTGCAGATATAATCACCATTTTACTATGAATCAAATTCTTATCCTTATTTCAAAAATATTTATTTAATTTTCTTTATGAACATAAAAATGCAAATAGACAGTAAAAGAAAGCACCCACAAAGCGCTTAGATAATCAGACCTTTAGCGTTACAAGCTATAATTGTATGCTTCCTTTTTTATTTTCACATTCTAGTGACGTCAATATTTATTTTTTCATATCTTCATTCATATGGGAAAATGTATTATACACTATGTATAAATGGCCTATAAGCAAAAATAAACAAGGAACGATCCTCAGTAACTGATTATTCAATATCTACTATTAGTTCCCTCTCTCCCTATATATATCTTATTCAAATTTTCAAACGCTAATGAAATACTTTTTATTTATCCACTCAAGTTCAAATAATTTTTTTAAATATTTGTAGTGGATGACGGTGTTAATACATTAAAAAAATATTAAGTCATTAATTAAATTAAATTAATTTTTAATGCTTTAAATAGAGTTTTATGTGTTTGTATTGAAAGTTGAAATCATCAAGCAGTAGCTCACTTTATAAAATGCAAGGATTTCAGTATTTTTCACGTGAAGGTGAAGAATGCGAGCTCAGTTCTTGAGAAAATCAATAATTTTTTGATAAATTATTTGTATTGACTGTAATTATTTAATAAACAGTAACTAAAACAAAGCTTTTCTTTGTTGACCTAAGTAGGAATTGACTTAAATTCTTTTTATATTACCTGTTTCTCATTATAGATATAGTAAATAGGTACGAAATTTACCTAAATTAGTAAAATAACCCCATTTTACAAAGGGTTTAAATAGGGTAATAGAATAGAGCAAGAAGGGACAAGAAGGTATCACCCAGCAAAAATAATTCGATCCATGATATGTTCATGTAGAATACATGCTTCAGTACCCCTCATAATTATTAAAGAATCCAAGAAAAATTGCTCCTCATCATTTATGCGCATTATTAAAAGGCGCAATGAATGTTGCTTTCAACTAATTTATATGCGCGTTTAGTAGCAAAAATTCTTTTGTCAGATAGATAACAGGAAAACCGGAATTTCGCGAAATCAACGATAAATGCTCATATTTTACTGGAATCGTATTCTGATTACATATTATAGTAAATTAAATATTTTTGACATGGACAGTGGCATTAAAAAACTTATCTTAAGAAATTAATTGCAACAATAAAGCATGCAATGGTTTAGCAGTTGTGTACAGATGAATGCCAGTATCCAAATATTTAATGATAGCATAATGCTTCATTCTTGTATTTAAATATAATTTAAAATTAGAAGTCCAAAATCTGATCATTTAAAACAATTTTTCTTATCACGCAAACAATCCTACCTCTGATTTTATTATAAGTGTTAAGAAGCTCAAAAAGCTTCATCTAAATACTTCGACTGTACTCCGATTGAATTAATTTGAACAGAGTTGGTATTTCGAGTTCGAAAGTGCGATTGATAAAAGGAGTATGAACTAGAATTATTGATGTTCGGAGAGAGGAAGAAAAGTGAGAAAAAATGCTAAAAAAAAAAAAAATTCCTGGATATTTAAAAGCTGTAGCGAATTGCTTGAAAATATTTAGCTAATTTGAACTAGAAATATTGATGATCTAAGAGTGGAAGAAAAATGAGGCAAAAAGTGCAAAAAAAAAAAAAAAAAAAAAAAAAAACGCCCGGATGTTTAAGAGCTGTTGCGAATCACTCGAAAATATATTGCTAATATGAACTAGAAGTATTGATGTTCGGTGAGTGGAAGAAAAGTAAGACAAAAAAAAAATGCCCGGACGTTTAAAAGTTGTTTCGAATTCTTCGAAAATATCTTGCTAAGCCCTAAATTGCAAATGTATCACAATGTATAACGGTAGTTTAGGACTACTAAATTTTTCTGGAAGTTTTCCTGTGCAATCAAACGATTGGCAAAGTTTTGCTATAAATGGAATGTAGACATTATTTAAAGAAATTCTATTAAGAAATATAAAATCTTATTAAAAGGTAAAGCATTATTCAGTAAAACATTAAAATGCCAATAAAATATGAATATTTTTATAAATCAAACAAATTAAATTTCTTTTGCAATTGAAAATTTACATGCTTGACCTACGATCAAATATTGAAAGCTTCGTTTAAATTCGTTAACACATTTTTAATTATATTAAAAATGTGTTTGAACGCTATAAAATCCTTGTGGGTAATTTTCCCGAAAAGGCCATTTCTGTGCTCTGAATGAGAATTTCGACTTTACGCTTTTGATCCAAAAATAGCTTTGATAAAAACGAAAACAGGCAATTAGAATTTCAGCCAGAGGGTGAATAAAATGTTTTCATTAAATATTGCGTTAATGCTATCAAAGGATGTGTCTTGAATTTAAAGCATATATGTAATTTGGCATTTCTCTAAATGCAGCCAATGGATGGTAATCCATTCGCGTGACTTAACTGCACGTTTTTGGGATGTAACCTCCCTTTTTTCTGCAACATGTGCATTGGATTTCAATTTGAAGAAGGTAAATCGAGCTTAACATGCATCATGTAAACATGAAATGAACGATGGAAATACATACAAAAATATCAAAACCACCTGTTCTGCCAAAATATGAAGTTTATTATCAATGGCTGTTTTCTGAATTTGAATCATTTATGTACTTGACATTTCCCTAAATGCAGCCAATGGAAGGGAATCCATTCGCGTGACTTAAATGCACGTTTTTGGGATGTAACCTTCCTTTTTTTCTGCAAAATGTGCATTGGATTTCAATTTGAAGAAGGTAAATCGAGCTTAACATGCATCATGTAAGCATGAAATGAATGATGGAATTACAAATCAAAATATCAAAACCACCTGTTCTGCCAAATATGAAGATTATTATCAATGGCTGTTTTCTGAATTTAAAGCATTTATGTAACTTGATATTTCTCGAAATGCAGCCAATGGAAGGGAATCCATTCGTGTGACTTAACTGCACGTTTTTGGGATGTAACTTCCATTTTTTCTCTGCAAAATGTGCACTGGATTTAAATCTGAACATGGTAAAGCGCGCTAAACGTGTATCAGGAGCATGAAATGAATCCAGGAATTACAAATAAAAATAGCAAAACATTACCGGTTGACAAAATAGGAAGTTTTCTTACGATAATATCTAATATCTGATTTTTTTAAAGAATGTATTATTTTTATTATGAAAATAACTTAAATTGCCGGCATGAATCTGACTTCATAATGATGAAGTTTGTAGCAAGCATACATTAGAAAGAAATTATGAAAATATATTTTTACTTCCTCGGAAACCGGATTTCCGAAGTAGGTGAAAATTCGTTTAGGATTCAAAATGCTGCAAGTCAGATTGAAATAAAATGAATATCTTGATCAGAAACTAAAATGAAATATCGTATAAAAAATTGGCCTTTATTAGCCTTTTCAATTTTTAAACTAAACAATTTAATAATGCTAATTGCTAAATGTAGTAGAGAATTTTAAAATCATGGATTTTGTTTCTTTTCAGAATTAAAATTCAAAGAACCTTAATATGGTCAATCAAATTTCAATATAAACAAGTAATAAAAATTTTTTAAGTCAATTCCTACTTAGGTTGACAAAGAAATTTTTTTAATTTAGTTACTGTTTATTAAATAATTACAATTAATATAAATAATTTATTTAAAAAATTATTGATTTTCGCAAGCATTAAACTAGCATTCTTCACCTGCAGTTAAAAAATTCTGAATTCCTTGCATTTTACCAATTGAGTTACTGCCTGTTGATCTCCATTTTCATTACAAACTGCTAAGTATTAAAAATTAATTAAATTTAATTAATGAATTAATCTTTGAAAAACTCTATTAACATAAAGTGGCATCCACTACAAGTTTAAAAAATATATTTAAACTCGAGTGGATGAATTAAAAGTATTTCATTAACGATTGAAAATTTGAACAAGATATATATAGGGAGAGTGTGAACTAGTAGTAGGAATTAAATATAGCCAAGACATGTTATCTAGAAGTAATATAATAATATAACATAGTTTTTAATTTACAAACTATTAGATGATATTTTAGTGAGATATCAGATATATTTCATATAAAACATTACTTGTTCATATGTTGTAATATTCAGCTAAAAATCAGTCTAATTCGAAAAAAGTAATAATGCCTTCAGATGAATCCTTTTGCTGAAATATGTGAAAAAAATCTTTTTATTTGCTTATTTTTTATTTTATATTTTACTTTCTGTGAATAAAGAATTATTGAAAAATTATTTTGTGAAGCAGCATCATTTAGGTTTATTTCATGTAATATGAAACTATAAAAAAAGATCCCTTGAACAATTAATTTCTATTTCCTTAACATTTTTCAGGTTGTAAAAATATTTTAATGCTGTTTAGAATAAAACTTTACATAATATTTTGGTAAGCAGTATCAAGGTAAGAAAGTATAAAAATAAAAGTTTTTTTTATTTCATGCTTCTAAGAGAATTTGTTTATAAGAAATCCTTTTTCACTCTTTACTTAATATGGTTATCTTTTCCGAACTTGAGTTGAAGATTCTGTAGAGTTTTCTTTATGAACGACGGACATGGAATGTAGAATTAGACAAAGCCTTGAAACATTTTTATTTCATTCAGAAACATGTTCATAGCCAACAACTTTATAAACAAATTATTTTCAATAGAAACTAATTTTTCTCAAAGCGCTTTTCATTAAATCTAACTCAGTTTCCTTAAAATAGGCCCGTTTTCTTATAAATATAAACAAGATCAAACTGAAAAGGACTGATACTTTTATCTAATTCAGAGCTATTAAACTTTTCCCACTATCAGTTTTTTAGCCCACCCCCCCGAAAAAAAGGCGATGCCATTTTCACCAGGCAAAAAATATCGTTACAAATGTAGAATTTATCCAACTCAATATCCACAAAACTTGACCTATTCTAGAAAAAATAAGTTTTCCATATATCCAACTAATAGCTTTTTCGAACTTAGTGGCTCATATTTTGAATTGCCAATTACAGAAATTGCAGCATATTATAGCCGTTGCAATTTATTTTCTAAAGCCAACAATTAAATACCAGCAGAAATTGCGCAAATTATTTAAAAATTAAGTATATTATCATTTTTTTTAGTCTGTGTGTCGTCTTCATTTTAATTCTTTCCATTTTTTTCATCTTTTTCCTTTCCCAGTACATTCTCCGCAATTTCGCCGCCATGAAGAGAATAGGAAAATCAGTTACCATTGAAGTCTATACTTACTCTTGATTAATAATAATCTTCTCCGAATTCATAACTAAATACAATGCGTTGAATACGGGTTTAGAACGTTTTAAAATCTTTATTACTGAGCTCGTCGTCTTGACACATAATCAGATCGTTAGCTTATTTCATTTATACACTTTTTAATGCCTTTAATTACATACTAGCAGAAATTGCACAAATCATTTAAAACTAAACATACACAATTTTCTGGGCTATGTGTCGCATTCATCTTAATTCTTTCAGTTCTCTGCTCCATATGGGTCCTTTCCCAGCAAATTCTCCGTAATTTCGCCGTCATAAAGTGAATGGGAAAAAATAGTTATCATTGAAGTCTACTTCCTCTTGACTAATAATAATCTTCCCCGAATTCATAACTAAACAGAATATGTTGAATACGAGTATAGAAAGTGCTAAAATCTTTATTAATGAGTCCACCATCATGATACATTATCAGATTATTAGCTTATTTCATATATACAAGGTGTTATGATGTTCTTAACAGAGAAATAAGGAAGTTAAGGAAAAATAAAGAAGCTAAATCAAAAAAATCCACTAGGAAAAATATACGTTAAGCTCTAATAAAAACTCAGGAAAAAGTTTCATTAAGTTATTTGTAAAACTGGCGGAGATATTTAGAATTAAAATTATGAGCTTTCCGTGACATTAAAAAGTTTTCGACTAAAACTGAAAACTGTATTTTCTAGTATTACCAAACAGTCTCAATAGATTCAGCATAGTCACTTTATTATAATAAGTACAGGTTATTTTCTTGGTTATACGAGACACGATTTTGAATTTTTTAAAGGACCTGAAAGGATTTTACCGATTACCCTGTATGTGCATATGTAAACATTAAATTTTTGAAAGCAGCATTGTGTCCGAAAACAGGGAAGACATTTTGAATTTTTAACTTTGTTTTATTCCTCCCGGGAGGCATGATTTATGTACAAGCAGCACGGACCAAACACTTCCTCTCAATGTATAGCGCAAGAGCATTAGACAGCTAAAAGGAGGCAAGAGAGAGAGAGAGAGAATATTTTCCCCATTGCTTACATACCGTGAGAAATTAATACGGATTTCCTACACGTGTCGACCACAGGTAAGGGAATTATAGCGATCTTTTAAGAGAATTTGTTTACGTGAGCAATTTTTTATCCCTTCACTTGGAGCGTGGGTATCTCTGACAGAAACATTTAAAAAATTTTCTGTTTCATTAACTTAATAGAAAAAGTGAAAGGAGTTTAGGAAATATGAGAATATTTTAGAATTAAGTTAATATGTGCTGAATTGAGCTAAAAATTAGGTAATTAATCAAATCGAAATTTAAATTAATATATAAACCAATCTAAAAGGATTTAAAAGAAAAAGAGATTAAAATTAATTTTTATATTTTTTATAATATACATTTTGCGAAAACGATTTTCTTTGCGTAGATTTTTTACCTAAAAATATTGTAAAATTTGAGAAAAGGTGATGTCTGAATTATACAAGTTTCTAAGCAATCACTCTAAAGCCACAGAATTGAAAACGTCTTCTCTCGTTTTATAGCATTCTATATAAATGCTTCCTGCAAAATAAAAGAACACTTGAAGAAAGAAGAGATTGGATACTTCCACTCTTTTCTTAGTCATTTTCGTACATCAAAAAAACTTACGAATCAACTTTAAAATTGTAACTTTCTTGTTGCAAAACACATAAAAAAGTGAAGTATTAATTAATCTAATAAAAATTAATTCAAATTAATCTAATTAGATCTAAAATAAAAACAATTACAATTAATTACTTAACATTTCTTTTCAAAAATAAGAATCTATTTCGTAAAACGATTTTATTTGTTGAGCATTTTTACCAACAAATATTGGAGAATCTACGGAAAGGTCATATGGAAATTCTTGTAAATTTGTTCTGAATTTTTAACCACCCTAATGACTTACAATTAAAAAAAAAAGCTTTTTCCTTTCCTCTTTCCACTTTTTTTTTAGATTTTTATGTAAATGTTTAACAGAAATAAAAGAGCGCTCATCTAGGCATTCGATCTCGATTGTACTGACCTTGAAAGAAGAAAAAAATCGGACCCTTCTAGACTTTTCTTAATCATTCTCGCATCCCAGATAAACGTTTGAATCGGCCGTTGAGAACTTACTCGAGGAAAGGAAGATGTGTATCATGAAAGAATTTTTAATATCTTTCAAGTGGATAGATATTTTATTTCATGAAGATGTCCTATTAAAAGTGAATGGAAAAGAAAGAGCAATAAATAGCACTTAACGGCAGAACCTTTTTTTTTTTTTTTTTCGAAAATTTTAGGACTACTGGAGATGATAAGATTTTATTTATAAATAAAAATTAGATAAATTATCAGCAATAAAAATAGAAATCACTGACATTTAATGACAGTTACAATGCTTTAAAATTAATATATATATTTTTTCTAACTCGAATGAGTTTTCCTAGTATCTATTATTTGAAAAATGTTAGGAAAGTCTTCATGGAATTGTATTGCGTAATATCTATTAAGAAAATATCAGTAACAAAAATAGAAGTTACTGACATGTAACGATAGTTACAATGCTTTAAAATTACTTCTTATTTTTCCAAACGTGAATATATTTTCTTAATATTTTTTAACTAAAATATTAAAACTATAATCACAATACTTTACAATTAATGTGATTTCCTAGCATTTATTAGTTGAAAAATATTAGGAAATTCTTCATGTGATTGTATTTGGCAATGTCTATTAAGAAAATGTCTGTAACAAAAATTAAAATTACTGACATGTAATAATAATTACAATGCCTTAAAATTAATGATTTTTTCAAAGACAAATATATTTTCCAAATAGTTATTAGTTGAAAAATATTAGGAAACTCTTCATGGTATTGCATATTATCTATTAAGAGAATGTCAGTAACAAAAAGTTACTGAAATAAGGTAATTAAGTAAGTAAAGTTACTGAATAAATTTCGGAAAAGTTAATACTGTTATTAGTTATTAACATGAAATGATAGTTACAATGCTTTAAAATTAATATTATATTTCCTAACACGAATATATTTTCCTAATATTTATAAATTTAATATATTAGGTAATTTGTAATTGCGCAACATCTATTAAGAGCATGCGTATCCCATAACATAGGAGATTTCTGACCTTGAATGACAGGTATGAAGTTTAATGTTAAATAAATAAAAGAAAATACCACGGATGTCATTTTCGTCTCTTTTCAAGGTTTCATTTTCGAAAAAGACGGAAATTCAACGACACGTGTTGATAATAACCGTAATGCACATGGGATGGGAGGTTTACATGCGGAAGAGGAAATCTTTTTTGTAGCACATATTCAAATATTTGAGAAATAAGCTACAAAAATTGTTAAAAAACGTCAACTTAAAAATGTTAAAGCGTTAAACGTTAAAACTTCTTCTTACACCTTTGGCAATCAATTTCCATTTACAAAATCACCATTATCTGTTTAGTAAAAATCATTTCATTTTTTTTCTCGTAAAATCTTACACATGGATTGGATTTCAGATGTTTATCACAAACCAGATTTGGTAAAGGTTACTTATAGTGTGCCCCTTGCCGCGCCAAGAATGCCAAGTCGCCAATAAAGATGGTGGACACTGTAAACAAACACTTTTATGGATTAGTGACGGTTACGACTTTTCCCAATATAATAATGATTTTTTTAATCGATAAGCATTATCTTTTTATTATTTTTTTTTCAGGCCCGGTGCCTTCAACAGATGCCTAGGCATCTGTTGAAGGCACCGGGCAGAATTTTTTAACTTAAAAAAACATCCTACGGCTTTGCTATGCCCGGGAGCGGGAAACTAGTAGCTTCGCTAGCACATTGAACATAAGGAATGTGCGATAACATGAACAGTAAATAATAAATAATTGAGAAAGACAAAGATGCAAAAAGAATGGATTTAATAGGAAATTTTAAAGACATAATGTACAAACTTGAAGTATTTAATCCAATCACCCTTCGTCCATTTCTCAGGTTCGAAATGTTTTTTTTCCATCCCAGGTGAATGGATTCAACTCTTGAATAATTGCCGACATAATAACTAGCGAACGATAGAGCTGTGAAAGAATGACGAGAAATGCGAATAATTCTATTGCCGACGGTTTTTAAAGAAAGAAACCAGACGACTTCGTAAAGAAAAAAAGCAGACGATTTTGTGAAATTGCATACTGACATTTAAAACGAGTAAAGGAATAAATATTTTATATTCGCATTAAAAATATAATTGAAACTCCTTTTTAACTATCTAAAAAAATCTTAATTATAATGCAGATCAAAAATAAGATATTTAATTGATATTATTTTATTATTTTTGATTTAAGTTTTCAGAAAAGTGTTGAAGCTCATGTGCAACTCAACCATTGTAGGAAGAAGTAAACAAAACATCATTAGGGTTACTACAAGAGCTTTGTATTGGGTTGCCATATTGGCGATAAACTCGTGGGCACACTAATGACCATTTTAACCCCAGAATTTTTCATTTTAATAGTGACAGTGAAAGCAGTTAGAAACAGAAACAAAATTATTGAAGATTTTTTGATAAACACTCTTTCGTTAATGTACTAAAAGTAAAATTAAAATTATTTTATATATATTTCAGTCTTTAATTTATGATGTATTATTATTAATATTTTGAAATCTTGAGATAATTTATTCACAAATTCATTACCAAGTAATGCCATGCATTGAATCAACATTTAATTAATTGGATCGATTAACTGAGAATAGGCTCTGAAGATATAAATATAATGTATTTTCATCAAAATTACACAAGTACAGGAAAATTCAAAACTAGAATAATAGAAAGTGATTGGAAAATTCAATTACAAAATTTTCCCTCTATGAACTAGAAACAAGTAAAATGAAATTAAAATAAGCAAAAATTGTAGTAAATTATTCATCGCCATATAATAATTTTATAAAAATAATTAAGGAATGAAAACAAGGTAAAAAATATGTAAACATGATATACAATTTTGATAAGAATATAATAAATACGAATTATTTCCGACTTATGAAATAATTTCCTATTTATTAACAACATACGGTTCAAAGCAGCATATCATCATCATTTGTGTTCCTATCCATTCAAAATTGTATCAAATAGTAAAATAATTTAGTAAATACAGTCTTGAAATCGAAATGGAAGTTTATTTTCACTAAAGAAGTTTTAAAGAAACAATTGCAATTTTATTATAAAATAATATAATTTAAAAAATTTTCTTTAATTATTTTTTCTTAATGCTTCACTCTCATTTACATTGATTTCATTAGCCGTAGTTTTCAAAAAATGTAAAATCGTATATTTTTTAAAAATCGTAAGATTCATGTTGAAACGAAAACCTCTTTTATTGTAATTCTTTAGAATTTCTCGTAATATTAGATATGCGGTTTGATCCGATTCAAAAAAATTTTTCTCGATAAGATGACTAATTGTAGAATCTTTAAGAATGGGTAAGGTGGCAGTAAAAAAAGTAAGCCTTTTGGAGTTCCATTCTAAAAAACTTATTATGCCAATTGTAACCAAATGCCATGTATATACTATTACTACCGCGGTGACCTTGTGGTAAGGTCTTGGCTTCGGAATCGGAGGCATGCTGGTTCGAGACCTGATTCCACCGAAGAACATTCGTGTAAGCGGGTCTGATACACGTTAAACCACTCGGGCCAAACGTTCTCCCGCCGGTGTGGCATGTTGTGGAGAAGGAGCTGCCAGCTCAGTTGTCGCCTTCATCATCTGACCGCGTTTAAAAATTACGAGATCCATCCCAAAAATTGCCTTTGTGTTGCTTGAAAACGGGTAGTTAATGTAATTAAACTAAACTGCAACTTAGATCCCCCCCAAAAGTGCTAGTTTTCACTCTCACCTTCAATATAGGGCTCTTCACATCACATTAATTCGCTTGGTCAATTAACTGAAATTATTATAAAAATCACAATATCCTCTTATGTTATATTTTGGCGTTATTGATACATCTGGTTCAAGCGTGCCAAAAAATTCTGGATTGCATTTTCTACAACGGAATGATTAACGTTGATTCGCCAGATTTCAATCGTTTAATACTCAATGTTTCCTTTTATAAAACCACACTTTTCAAATGAATATACTGTAGAAATCTGAGTAGGTGAGGTTCGAGTAATGCGTTGGTTGCCTACAAGGATATGCTCGGCTAATTATCCGTTTATCTGTAAAATATTGTTGTAGAACTTGCAAGACACATAATTCAATTTACGAAGAGGTTCCATCTTATATTAGGCACCAAGTACAACAGGTATCTAAGCTGTTGCAGTTTTTGAATATCAAAATTTAGAAGCATTGTTGGATATTTTTGTGCAGTAATGGAACAAATGCACGTGGTTGTTGGATGCGAGTCATCTTGTAAAAATTTTCCTCCATTACTATTGCATGCCGGAGAGATCAATTACAGTTATTACAAAATTTCAGTTTCGCAACTAACATGTCTTATGAGTGCTTGTCGTATATCCTTTAAACGCTTAACAGTTTCGCCCGTATGCCGCACGTGCATCGATTTATTGAATTTTGATAGTTGTAAGCTAAAAATAAACTATTCATAGCGATTATAATTCAATATGAAAATTATTTCGAATTCATAGATAAGTCAGGTATTCAGTGGATTTCCATTTGAAACAAAATAAGAAAATCTTCCTAAAATAGAAGGTGTCATCTTATTTGATAGTAAGGAAAATAAAACAGTTAAGTGGTTAACTTTCGATGTTATCTAAGCACTACAGCAAAAGTTTTGTTCTGATAACGCAGTTTTATAAACAATACAGGCTTAATGTAAAGATAATACGTTGCAGTTTAAGTTCGTCAACAAGTTTACAAAACGGAGGTAATTATCGGTGATAGAAAACACAGCATGGCTTCTATTTGAAAAAATTTGCATAATAATGCCGCTGGAGCATCTCTGTTAATAATAAAAGATTAAGGTAAGGCTTTAAGGTTTGAAAACTAGCACTCTGATGCTAGATCCTCTAATGGGCAGCATTTGGTCCATTAGCTAATGGTTGCATCACTTGTTGTTTTCGTATATGATGTCTATGAATCTTTGTTAACAATAGGGACATTTATCTTCTATATGTGTTATATATACTTTATATATACTTTATATACTTTAATATACTTTATATACTTTACGTGTTATATATACTTTATATACTTTAC
>JAOUZG010047196.1:7439355-7467655 GCA_026289955.1 Argiope argentata
TAAGAATAAACAGATGTGTTTAAAATGAGTAAGAATAGACAAATGTGTTTAAAATGAGTAAGAATAAACAGATGTGTTTAAAATGAGTAAGAATAAACAGATGTGTTCAAAATGAGTAATAATGAACAGCAAAATTTCGCTAAATGCCAAACTCTTTATAATTAGAATTCTTTGCCTTAAAAAACTACAAATCAGTTTTGATAAATTTCTTGGAAAAAGTTAAGTTGAACATATTCCAAACAAATTTTGAAAAGGAAAGATGACAGAATCTTGTTTTAAATCTAACGCGACAAACTTAATTATGAAAATAAGTTATTAAAATGAACGAAGAGAGTGCATTGTATTGTTTTCTTCGCTATAATTACTTAAACAAATAACTTTATGGAGAGCTTTAATTCAATCAATTACATATAACAGCAGCATATATGAATAAAACATGAAATGAGGTTTTTGTCTTACTTGTATAATATAATAAGCGACTCCTATTGGTAGAAGAATGACAAGAAATATTGGAGTGTTCATTCCGATAACAATGAAAGATGCTAAAGAGTAGAGCAAGCAATGGAACCATGCATCTAAGATGGGATATATCTGAATATCCATGATGTCCATGTCTGTACTGAATCTAATTTAAAAATAAAAATAAGCTTCAACATCAGAATGGAATTTTGATTGAAAACGGTACATTAAAAGCACTTATTATTCACTACTAAGTTGCTATTTTATACTATGTTTCAAAGTCAGTTTTAAGTTAACTCAAAATTGATAGCTCTTGTACTTCTTTGAGTAGCACACAACATATGAGTTGACTTGTTGAATTTTTAATGTATATGCGAATTAATATAAAAAAGTCATTAAGAGAATTTTAATATATGTAACACGGATATATAATGTGTTTATATAATTATCCATCGCCGTCTGTAACGCTGGGAGAAGTTAAAAATAACTTTTCCCTTTTGATCTTTGTCATTGCCGAATACGAAATTTTTATTTTTGTTTGTCTCAGAACAGAGACAGGTTAATGTAAGTATTTAATTTGAATGTTTCATCGACGTATGAATAAACTTAAGTATGGATAAATAGCAAATGCCAATGAACTGTGATCTGAAATATTTAGAATTGCCTTTATTTAGCCTTTAACCACCTTATTATTAGGCGATGGTAGCCTATATTTATTTACTTAAAGCTTTGCTCACAAATATTGAAGAATAATTGGAGCTCTTCACAATGTATCCAAGGTAGTTGTGATATTTCGGAAATGGGAGTCTGGCAGGCAATGACCATCCACAGTACAATTCTATCGGAGTTATGCTCCGTCATTGGAATGGTGTAATTCTATCCCACAACTTTACCATACCCACTAGAAGTTAGAACTAGTCATTGATTCGGAAGTTTCTTATCCCATATCAGGGGTAACCCCTAATTTAGTAATACTGAGACATAAGGAAGGTTTTAGTGGAAGTTTATTTACAATCAATTAAATAATTAATGCATTTTAATAAAAATAATTTAAAAAAAAACATAAATATATTTTCATCCCCAACAACGCCTTGTATAATAATCTTTGATAGAACTTTATTCTCGTATTTTTGCCCCTTTCTTGTAGGTACTTGTGGTGTCATGAGTGAAAGTGATTGAGTTTTAATCTCAGAAGTCTGATTAAAACCTATTGATACCTGTTCATAATCCGCCCCATGGGCGTTTGATCAAAGAATGACATGGGCGCTCGTATAATGCTGGCCAGAAGATTTTTATGATATCTTTCGGAGGCTTTGACAGTTCCATAGACAAGAATGGCACTTCCAATCACCACACTAGCAGCTATTAACAAATAAAAAATAAATTAAAATATCTTCCAATAACGGTGTTTTTAATACTTAATATTAATATTAAAATAAAAGTACTTTCAATATAAGTTCCTAAAATAACTTCCTAACTAAAAGTACTTAAAATATAATTTTTATAATAGCTTCCCAACTAAAAGTATCCCAAATATTACTTAAAATATCTTCCAATATAAGCATAACGTTTTAAGGCAGAAAATATCACGATGACTCAAAATGTAACGATGTTTTAAAAATACGGTTTTATGAATATATATACTGGGTGGCTGGAAAACAAGTCGCCAGCGTAATATGCACACAACTATACATACAAAAGTAAGATCCATGACACTGAAAATTAACAAAATATTGATTAATAAAGAGATGGGTTTTTTTTAGCTTCTTGCTGCATGTCGCTCATTTCATAGTTTAAAATTTATTTTAACTAATGAAACCCATTTTTTTAACAATCGAACAGTGATGAAATTTTATATGACACATTTTATGCGCTTTAGGCGTAATTATAGATAAGAGAGTTTTCAATGTGACAGCGGCAAAAACTCTTCTCACGGTGATTTGTGTTACCTCTTCTGTTGTTGTTGCTGAGTTTTTTTTGTTTGTTTGGCTTTGATATGTCTGTATATGAAATTTAGTTCCATTTTTTTCATTAATTTTAGATGCAGAAGCCTCCAAGTTCCGAAAATTATTAAATAACCATTTTGTATATAATACTTTACAATATTTCATAAGCAGAAATTTGGCAATAAATAGGCTTCGAATTTTACGCTTATTTTTAACCTAAAATGCAAATTAAGTATATTGATTCTGAGTGAAAGTAATCTTTGAATTTTTATTCAAATAATTAGATTAATTTTTTTAATTGAAATTATTTATTCTAATATGAAATGCTATTAAATGAGAATACATAGAGAGTCAAATGTCCTGACTTTAAACATAATCGGAAGAAGTTATTTTTACCTTAAGATGTAATCTAGTGAGTAAAACATACTTGAAGAAAAGTTTAATTTGAAAAGGAAATTTGTGAATAGTATAAGGGAAATTAAGGAACTATCTTAAATTGGAAAGAAAAAAAAAAGGAATGTTAATGAATGATTCCTTAACAGATTACTGTGTGAAGCATATTTTTTTATATGTGTAAAATGCTTTTAAATGAGAAGTTTTTGTATACGTAAATGTCTTTAGCAACATAAATAAAAATGATTTTTCTTTTTTGATATTGATAAAAGCGCTTTAAAAAATTTATTATTATTATTTATATTATCCTTCAATCCTTTTATTTGAAAAGAATAATCATTTTGCAAGTTTTGTTTCCTCATAAATTAATATTTCTAATTTATTGCCACTTTTCATCTTATCCTCTTAAATTTGATGGATTTTAGTGGATAAGATGAAAATACTCTGTTACTCTGAGTATATATACTCTGTTACTTGGCGTGTTGCATAAATGGATATATTAAATTCCAATTTTCAACAAATAAGGTACTGAAACGGATCATCAAATAAATAGGCAACTATTAAAATCCCATAACTTTAATGAAAATCGAAACCTTTTTACGTATTACTTTACTTTATTTTCTGATTTGCTTGATCTTGTTTAAATTAAAATTAAGCATTATTTAAATTTCAGAATATTATTTATGTTTCTTTTTCCGAATTCCCTTGTAGATTAGTTAAGCTTGCTTTGAAGTTGTTTGACTGATTCATGAGACAAATTCTCAAGCAAACTTTATACTAGACTGTTTAGATTACGTTTAAATTATTATTTTTTTATCATTTTACATTTTACGCATTAGCATTCGTTTAATTTTTTTATATGCGAGATCTGAAATCAATTTTCTCAAGGTGACAGCAATAAAGTGTCTTGTTATTTTAGTTTCTTCATAATATTTGTTATTTACTCATTGTTTATATAAAAAAATTGAATTAAAATCAATAAAAATATCTGGTTTCATGAAAAGATCCCTTAAAATTTGCATTGCCTGTAAGGAATGCGTGCCTTAGAAGCCTAATTCGATCTAATTAACAAAATTTTGAACCAAATTTCAGGTAAAGTTTCTTTTGTGATCGTTTCTTTTACAACTACTCGTATTCTGAGTCTCCGTACACTCTTAATGATTGCATTTATTTTTAGATCCTTGTGAAAACACTGTGATGAAATAGAGCTTCCGTTGCTTTTCTGCGATACCTCGTCAAGGTCAGTTTCTCAATTCCAAACAAAATAACTCTACTCTTTGCCAAATTCGAGTCATAATTTAAGAAGCATTCGTGACGTAGCATTATATGTAGGGCACTGGAGTACTCTAAATGTCAGATAAAATGCGTTACTGCATTTACAATTTTTCAGTCAATTTCTTTATAGAATTTGCCGCGATTTAAATGAAGATAAATT
This sequence comes from Argiope argentata, assembly GCA_026289955.1. Taxonomy (NCBI): domain Eukaryota; kingdom Metazoa; phylum Arthropoda; class Arachnida; order Araneae; family Araneidae; genus Argiope; species Argiope argentata. Next base: position 7,443,589 of record JAOUZG010047196.1, read on the forward strand.
TATTTTTTATGAGGATTTTGAAAATGCTCTTACCATACATCCGGGATAACATTTTCCCCATTTTAGGGGCCACAGTCGCTTTCGATTTCCAAAAAGGAGCGTGACTTGTTATTAGAAGTTATCGGTATTAGGGTGGAAATTTTTTTTTATTTATAATTTTTATTAGCGCAGAAAAGTTGCCTTTTGGTGCAGATAAAATAAATTACAAATGTGAAAAATATTAGATCTTGAGGTGTCGTAAAGACATTAAAGTTTCATAAAGTTGAAATTTTTGCCACATTTTAAAGTTTTCTTCTTTTTTTTTACGAAATAAGGAACTTACGATTTTTAATTTGAAATATAGCGGGAAATTTGTCTTTTGGTATAGATAAGATAAATAAAAATTATTAAAAATACTAGAGTATATTTTGAGGCGCCGCAGTTTCATAAAAACACATTTTTTGCAACTTTTTAAGGATTTTTGTGAGCATCGATTATGAAATAAAAAGATTTTATTAGTCATTGTTATATGAATAAAGGTATAAAAACAGTTTAACTACGGTTTCGTCGCCGGAGAGGTTGTTATTGAGGTAAGGCGAAGATTTGTCTGCTTCCGGTGACCAGGACAGAGCTGGTTTCAAATCAGTAGCTTTGCCGAGTTCGATTGAGTTCGAGTCTCCCCTTCGTCTATTGTGTAACTGATTTGTTCGCTTGTGCTTGTGTGCTTTTCTATGAGTAAAAATGGATTAGTCTAAAATAGTCAAGACAAAACAAATATCGGAGAGTTCTGTTTTTGGGAAATTTGTGATTTGCTTGAAGGTGAACACACTGCTGACTAATCTAGGGACGTAGACAAAACTTCAAAAGTGCTTCAGAGAAGGATCCTTCTGCAAGCGAAATCTGTGACACTTTAGTTCCTATAATAGAACAAATATGCTCAAGAGCTTTTATTCCCGTTGATTTTAGTAAAAGAATTTCACAAATGATAAAATCTTATCATGATAAATTCAGGAATTTATTAAAATCTAAAAGCAGAAAATGTTTAGATAAGTTTAATTTCAGCATTATAGAATTTAGAGAAGAAGCTAGACATTTATTTGATACCGCTGACTTGTATTAAAAAAAAGACAGTCATGGAATAAAAAACTCTAATCGATCAATCCTCGAACAGAAAAAGGGTTATAAGTAATATTAATATTGCTACCACGAATACTTTGAGGAAAAAAGAAACAAGAAATACTAAAGAACTACTAAGAATATTAAAGCAAAAATTATTAGTGCATCAGAAACTATTGTGGTAACAATGACAACGCTGAAAAACAACAGTGCTCTTTATAAAAAGAGGCAAACCAATCAGTTCCATAAAATAGACAAGAATTGATAGAACTACCAAGTGTTGTGCGGTTTAATATTAAGTTAAAACTTTATACTTAAGGCATCTGAAGCTGAACCAAATAGTATAGGGGACTCAGTTATTGACTTTCCTTTTTTTCCTTGTCACAAGCAAGCAGTGGAAAGAGCTATAAGACTGGGGGCCGAATCGGCTTAAAATGCCTGTGGTTCAATCGCAAAAGAAGGATACATAAGGGAAAAAATTGACTTAGATGTCAATATGTCAAAATTTAATTTTAAAAAACTGTTTATTGTGGGAATGAAGTAGAAACAAAAAATTTTCAACTGTGACATTTGTAATCATTAAAGATACAGAAGTAAAAAAAAAACGCAAAAGTGGACGTAAGAAATATTTTTTATTATTATTATAGTTTGTAATTACTAACTTTTTAGAAAATGTAAGGCTTTTAGATGTATTTAAAATCATCTTTTGTAACATAATGTGAACGAAAATTCATAAAAATATTTTATCAAAGTTAATGGTTTTTCAATTTTTTTTACGCAACTTTAAATTCTTTTCGGCATCTCAAAATGCTGTTGTATTGTAACCAGAATTTTAAAAAATTCTTTTTGAACCTGAAAGCTATTTTTTTCACCACTATTGTTAAATTAAAATCTTAGAAACATTTTTTAAAGGCCCTTTTTTAAAAAATTTCAAATTTTTGAATTTTTAAAACAAATTTTAAGCTTTTTGCGGCACTTCAAGATAATGTAATTTTGCAACCAATTTTTAAAATAATATTTTGGAAGATCAAGGCAGCTTTCTCGCTCTATTTACAAATTAAATCTAAAAAAATTGAGGCCATTTTTGTTCCATGCTAGTGCCCATTAAATCAGTCAACGTTGGTGGGAAATTTTGACGAGAGGATGCTGTTTCAGGCGGACCTTTAACTAAGATGTTATGTTGACTATGTTAAATTCTTTTATATATATTTGTAATTTTTAAGAAATCAATGGTGATATAGAAAAATGAAATTCATATTCGTTATTCACGTTTCTAGATAATTCAAAGTCATTACATTTTCTTATACTTGGGCAAATTTGTTCAAATGTTTGTGAAATCGAGTTTTCAAATAAGAGTGATTACCCGATACGAATTATGCAATTGATAATAATATATTGTGTATTCTAACTACTTTTTATTTGCATTGCCACAATAATTTTAAATCATGCAGATTTTGAAGTATGAATGACATCAATGTATGAATGAGGGATTGTGTCTCACTCACCTTGCGCAAATCCTAGAATACCATAAACAGAAAGTCCCGTTGTTGTTGAGGATTTATCCTGAGTACCGTTATGGAGACCTTGCGCAGTCCACTCACTTAGCCAAATGTTTCCACCTGTCTGAAACAAAGTACTGATGTCAAATATGTCCGAATAATTTACACAATATGTTACTTCCATTTAATTATCTATGTGTTTACATAAGAAGGAATCATACTGGAGTGAATCTGATTAGAAATTACTGTAAAATCACATTTTGACGTCATTAATTATACACTAGCATCCATAAACTAATTTTGAAAGAAAAAATAACTTATGATATGTTATTTTTTAATTTTAATTTGTTTTTATTTTTATTTTAGCTGCATCTGTTTCTTCCAAACTGTTTATTTTAATATTGATAGCAATTCATTTATTGCACTTGAGAGGAATGAAAAGTATTACTCAAAAATAATAAGTGAAAAGGAAAGTATTTGTTTAAAAAATACTAAATTCATTATTATATAATATCTGAAGATGTAAAACTATAAGTATTCCAATCTTCTTCTTTCTAAATATATAAATAAATCAAACAATGATGTTGATTAAGAATGTTTCAAAACTCAGTTTATAACATATTTATCATTAAAAAAAATCAGATTTCTAAGGATTCTCACATTTAACTGTTTAAATAATTTTCTGAAATCAGTAGACTTGTAATAAAGTAGCAGAAAACCTTTTCTTAATTATTAACAAAAAATTTTAAAAAATGGAACATTAATTATATAGGATGAAAGGAAGACTCCACATACTGAGTAGGCTTTCAAAACGATGTAGATTCCTTGTCTCAAATAAAAACTGAATCTGACTGCAATATGTTGTATAATCTTATTGCATTATTCATTTTTAAAATTTCCTTTTTTTAGAAACTGTACTTTAGTTCGATTTAGTTTTATTTAGGATATCGGCTTACACCTACACTATCTGGCTTAATGTTTTCGGACACCCCTAAATAAAGTGGTTCTGGCGGGTGACGCTATTTGATGCTTAATCGAAAGCTATAAAAGATCTAGTAGTGGTTTGTCACGTTATATTTATGTGTTTGTAAGGCAATGAGTAAATCAAAGGAATTTAGTGAGTTTGATCATGGCAGTATAGTGGGGTGACACCTTCGTGGGAAATCAGTTCGTGAGGTTGCGGGTATTCTACAAGAGCCTAAATCCACTGTGAATGATGGAGTTTAAGTGGAAACGTCGGGGCAGTGAAATTGCAGAAAAATGAACTGGTAGACTGAAACCACTTGGTGAACGCAGCCGCAGAACTCTGAAAAGAGTAGTGAAACTAAATCGCAAGTCCTGGCTGTTGGAAATTTCCCAGGAGTTCCAAAGCTCATCAGGCGTTAGTGTTAGCAGCAGGACTGCTCGTCGAGAGTTAATAACTTGGAGTTTCATGGTCGTGCAGCCGCGCATAAGCTGAACATCACTCCACAGAATGCGAAGTATCGATTGCAATGGTGCAGAGCTCACCGTCATTGGACTGTAGACATGTGGAAAACTATTCTTTGGAATGATGAATCTCGCTTTACAGTCTGGTAGTCGAAGGAACACATCTGGGCCTGACGGGTGCACGGCGAACGTTTCTTTAGTGACTGCATTGTGCCAATTGTTAATTTTTGGGGTGGAAACATAATGGTGTGGTGGTGTTTCTCGTATTTTGGACGCAGATTAGAACGTAGATTACATAGCCAGCCTAATTGACAATCCTCACAGCAAGTACTCACTTCAGCTCTGATGGATGCCTGGAAGTCTATTCCTATAGCCACCTATAAAAAACTGGCGGAAAGTCTCAGACGTGTTCAGGCTGTCATCGAGGCAAAAGGATGACCAACATCATATTTTTATGTGCCTCAGTAAGCTCTAAGTCCATACTTCTGGGTGTCCGTATACTTTTGACCAGATAGTGTATATATTTGATTTTTGATTTAAAATAAACGGCTTTAAATAAGGAAAAATCTTTATTCATATAAAAACACAAACTCGTAGATAGTTACATCGATGGGAGCATTGGTCTTGCATGCCTTTTGAAAATTAGATTAAATCTGGCTTATAGCTTGTTGTTTAAAGTTTCAAGCACCACTCTACATTTTTATTTGTTAGTTATACTCATGCAAGAGAACTCTTGCTCACAGGAATATGCCCACGCGACGATCGTCAGCACTCCATATACAAACTTCTTCAGCTCACTGTAACATTCTAGAAGACTATTTTATGTTCAACTCGCGGAATTTTTTTTAGAGCTGTCCACTTATGCTGTTCCATGCGTACGCATTTCTGGACCTCCAATTCTCTCAACCTGCTCTTGAGTTCTGTGAACTTTCTACTCCACAAGTCGTTGGTTTTCAAATCTAGCAATTGCATTTGAAGCGATCCGGCATCAATTCCAAATGGCCCAATGTTGATCTCATTTGTATTTGTGTTAAAAGGATTTACTATGAACGCGAAAGTACCTTTACTTGCTTTTGATTGCTCGAATCTCGCGGCGAATTGATTATTCATGCACTTTAAAGTTATACTGAGGTAATTCGTTCCAATAGTTGCATTGGTCTCATCGCGATATTGATTCAAATTTTTAAAATGAAGTAATTTACCACTCTCCCTGTCTTCAACAAAATGAAGTAATTTTTTTCGAAACAAACAACTTCTTCAAGCAAGGCGTATGTTGGGTTGCTCTTTCCCTGTAGCTTTAGAATTAGTTCATTTAGTTTCATTGTGGTATCTACCAGGAACTTAAATTTCCGCAGCCATTTGTCTTCTTCCAATTCAGGATGTTCAATATTTTTTCTTGAGGAATATTTTGATTTCATTGAAATACAAAGCAAAAGTTGCAATATGTTACTTCTGGAATGCTATTGCACTTTATTGTGAAGAAGTGCTTTAGAAAACTGGCTATATTTTTCTTCAAAGAAGTCTTTGAACTGGCGAAGGTAGAGTACTTTTTCCTAGAAGATGTTATTAATTTTAATTACCACGTTCGTAACCTCAACTATTTCGGCCGGATACGTTTGGGCGCAAACAAAACAACAGTTCAAATTTATAACATTACTGTTATGTTAAGCGTAGTGATTTGTAATTATCGATTGTATTAATAGAAGTTATTGAGAGATTAGGTATTTAAAAATACATTTTCTTATTTTTTAAGGGTTTTGTTATACATTATAAATCTTTCGTAAGCAACTTTACATCAAAACAGCCACAGATAGGCGACCCCTGAAATAGGGATATCCAAGACCTACATTCCGTTAAGGAATTAAAGAAAACATATTATTAGAAAAAAATATTTCTGCTAAATTATAAAATGAATTGCATAGGCTATTTTTCAGCATAATCTCCACCATTTTTGAAGTATTTATTATTGTTGGACACGATTTTTAATATTTTCTTGCAGAAAGATGCCGTCTGCGATGATGAAGAAGAACGAGAAATGTAAGGAAAATATATTTTATGGTGTTCGGAAAGATAAATAAAATAATAATACCAAGAATCGAAATAATTTCTTTTATGAAATTTTAGCAACTTCTGTTTCCATTTCCATTGTAATGTATGCATAGCTTGATCAAATTATCGAGAAGAATTAGAGGTTATTTCACTTTTCTTCTGTTTGAATATCACATGAACTATGGTGGTGGCTGCATTCTGAAATATGTTTACCAAGTGTCTCCTATGCATATTTATAAAATGAAGGTCAGATAAGCACACAAACCACTCTATTTGATATATTCAATCACTTTTCAGAAGATTCTCACTCACTCCGAATGATGATAATGACCTTTGTCATCCATGGAAATAAAGCAGATTACAATAGCACCATGGTAATTACGAATATGAGGCACTATAATATGATGATATGATATAATATGATTTTGCGCATTTAATCTTCTTCTTTTGGAGCATAAAGCTCTTTGTCATGTTATCTCTACTTTCTAAAGGCCAATTTCCAAATTAACCAGTGTGTTAATGTTGCTAAAATCATTTAATCTGAAACATCCTTTGATTTCAAGAGTTTTATATATTTTTAATAACTTAAATTCCCATGGTTTTACTGTTTTACTCTGTTGGGTGCAATCACATGTGGGAATTTTAGGCATTGAGAAAGTGAACAAGGCCTCCAAATTGGTGATTACTCCATGAATACTATTTTACTAGCGAACGATTTAAAAAAAAAAAACGTTATAATGTTTCTTCTTAATGGCACGTTAATGGTTTTCGGAATGTTTCTCGGAATGTGGAGTATGTTCACTAACCGAGTGGGATCATCGGTTAGTGAACAAACTCCACATCATCAAAAAACTTTTACACTTTTGGCCTTCATTAAAAAATAGAAACGCAGATATCCTCGAAACACGCTTACACATTGGTCATACTAGATTCACCCATCTTCATCTTTTGCTAGAAGAACAATCACCAATGTGTTCGAAATGCATCTGTCAATCTATTCACCATATTTGAGTGTTTGTATTTTTTTTTCAAATTTCTACTATTTCTTTGTCAATTTTACTTGACAAAATCCCTAGTGTTAATATTTTTGTTTTTTTTAAATCCATAAAACTTTATTCCCTAGTTTAAAATCTGTTTTTTTTAAATATCATTTATAATTATTTTTAATGACATTTTTATACTCTCATACTGTTCTGAATTTGTATTTCTGGTTTACGCAGCACTGTCAAAAAAGTAATATAAAAAAAATTGAAAATTAATTACTAGTTAGGTCAACAAAAGAAAATTTGATTTTATTTACTTTTGATTAAATAATTTCAATTAATATAAATAATTTATCAAAAAATGATTGATTTTCGCAAGAATTGCGTTCTTCACCCTCACATGAAAATTACTAAAATTCTTGCATTTTACCCATTGAGCTACTGCCTATTGGTTTCAGCTAACATTACAAACTGCTAAAACTCTAATTAAAGTATTAAAAATTTATTAAATTTAATGAATTAATTAATATTTGTAAAACAATATTAACATCGAGTATATCCCCTATAAGTTGAAAAAAAAATGTATTTGAACTTGAGTGGATGAATAAAAAGTATTTTATTAACGATTGGAAGTTTGAACAAGATATATAAATATATACAGAGATAATGTGGATTAATAGTAGGAATTGAAAAAAAAACCCCGAACAAATGAGATTTTTTAAGAAACATACAATTATTATTCTCCAATTTAAATTGAAGTATTATGCCCTTTATTAACACACAGCACATTTTTTGTAATAGATTATTCGTACTCGTTTATAAACGATCAAGATATTAGCCAACGTATATAAACTATTGAAAGAAAAATTCCTATTGAATTACTTTTAAGTCGGTGTATTTTTCTTTAACTTATGTGAAGCAATTAGAACGAGCTTCCTTAACCATCTCTGCGCTCACTCAAAATGTCATATTGTGTAAGTTAATCGTGGTAAACACAATATAGGATTCTAGAATAAAAAATGAGGATGTGTTTTTTTTCAAAACAGATGTTGAAAAAAAGATAACTTTGCTTGTTCATGCTAAAGCAAGACATTAGTTGATCAAATTCTTCAAAAAATGAACACTTACTTCAAAAGCTACAAAGAGCATATATCCGAACATAGCGAAGAAAAACACGTGCAAACCGGCATGTTTCACGTATTCCCAATAAATTTGAGCATTCACCTAGAAATGAAAATCGTATATATATAAAGAAGCACATGTGTAATACTCAAAATGTTAATAAATATACTTAGCATACCTATCTTTAAGAAATAAATCTGAGTTTGTAAGTAGCCAAAGAGTTGTGGCTTGCTTGACGGTTTGATAATTTCTTATCCATAAGAATTTAACCTTGTTCATGGCAAAGACCACAGTATTAATTTCAAGTAATTTTCAATTTATATTATGCCAGGATTAATATAGACATACAAGTCAATCAAGGAAATTTAAATTATGAAAATGAAAAACCATTGAACCATTTTTTATATTAAGTATGCTAGAGCGACTGCTATTGAAAATAACTCATAGAAGTTAAAGGAATTATTACAAGATCGTATATTTTTAATTGTAAGGGTTACGTTATGGATTGATCTCGCACCTGGAGAATTGTTTGAATGATTGATACATTATCGACATACATAGTAGGCTGTATGAGATAAGAAGGACATTTGACTGGCAGAAAAAAGGCATTTTATCGAGCATTTGGGTACAAAAGGAAAAAATAAAAAATGCAATTTATGCACATGAGAAAAACAAATAATAAAAGGTGTTTCCTTAAGAGGAAATTGGGTGGTGTCGTCCAGCAATTCATTTGACCAGATGCTGGATTGGGTTCATGTCCAGAGAACACGCTGGACAATCCATTCATATAATTTCTTCCTCCAAAAGTAAATCATTCACCAAGCTAGTTCGATGTGGCTCACAATTGTCGTCCATTAACGCGAAGTCATCTCCAATTGCTACAACATAAGACACTACAGTAACTCACGGGATCTCGTCCTTATATTGGCGACCGGTAAGAGGTTCATTTCGAAAGATATGGAGATCAATACACCCATCAATAGTGATGCCTCCATAGATCAGCACTCCTCCACCGCCAAATTTTGCACTTTTGTGCATGAACGTAGAATTGTTTCTATTGCCATTTTCCTCCAGATAAAAATACACTTATTATCAGGATAAACAAAAAAAATGATACTTGTCAGAGAAAAGAATATTGCGCTATTTATTTCTCCTCCAGTTCATACGCTTTGTTGCTCACTCCCTACTGGCACGACTATGCCTTGCTGTTAACTAATACACACCATTGGTAGGCGAGCATATAGATCTACATCGTGAAGGCGGTTTCGGACAGATTGTGTCGAAAACTGTGGTACCAGTAGCCGAGCAAAGGTATTGTTGAAGAAGAGTGGCATTCATATTTCAGTGTCTCCGAGCCGTTAGCATTAAATAACGGTCTTCATTGGCGTTGTTGCCTGCATTTCCAGTCTAGATACTGGAAATCACACTTTGTGAGACTTCAATGGCTTCTGCTACTTCGACTTGTGTTTGGTCACCTTCTAATCGGCCAACAATTCTCCAAGCTTCTGATCCGGTGAAATGACTTCGTTGAGTCATCGCACTCATTGAAACATCTTACTGAATGTCGGTCATTCTTTTACGCTTTGTCTTACATTAAGTTGAAAGACAAATTAAATTTGCTGCCGCTAAAGCGTCGTCTTCGACTTCAAACTCAAAATTCGCATACTAGGAAGTTTGAAAATAAGAAAAATTTGCATTTGAGGCTATCTTCTTCCATTTAATGCTAAAAAAATGCTTTTATCGTTATTTTATACAAGACTTACAATATCCTTTAATTATTTTGTGCAGTGTACATATAAAATTGAGGCGGGTGAAAATGAACGGTATTGGGGTTTTTACATTATAACGGTTAACGTTTTTAGGATTTAGCTGTATTAAAATTTTTGTAATAAGATTAACATACCCCACCGATCTCCATTTTTTCTTCTTCTGTCAGTTTATATTCATTTTCTTTACAAAAATCTCCCTTTTGACTCATGGACAAATTATCCTCACTTAATGCTTGATCAAAAGAAGTTCTGGGCTCCGTTGAGAGAAATCGAGAAAAAGGTCTGTTGGAAACACAAAAATAATATAAACTGATTTTTCACTTTAAAAAACCGTATGATTTAAAAGATATTATAAGTGCTGAAACGAACCTTGAAATTTGTCGTTTACTTTCTTCAGAAGTTTTAACATTTGCATGTTCGCCTGCGGTATTTGCCAATGGTCCCGAATGCTCGGATACTTCTGAGCAAAGAATATCTTCATTAGACGTCGTAGAATCCTGGCGAGTCCTTGAAAATAAATAAACTTGAAATACATATTGCTTAATTATTCCAGAATAAAATATAACAGAATTAGAGCAGATTAAATCAAAGGAATAAAACTCTTAGTTTGGTTTAGTTTATTAACGACCTTTTTTAAAGCAAACCTAGGGTTATTTTGGGAATGACTTCGTTATTTTGAGCCGGGGTCGGATGATGAGGATGACACTTGAGCTGGCACCTCCTCCATAAAGTTCTACTCCACACCAGCAGGAGGACGTTTGGTCCCGACAGGTTTAACGTGCACCAGACCTTCTTTCCCTACAGTTCTGAAACCGAGACCTTACCACCAGGCCCCCGCAGCTCCACTTTTTCTTATTTATGAATAAAAAATCTTATCACCATTTTGCTTTATTTTATATCATCCAAATTTTAGAATACATTATAATTTAATCAACAATATTTTAAATCGATTTTAAAGATGTAAAGAAGTTTTCCAAAAAAAAATATATATATTTGATAATCCATTAGAAACAAAAAACCATATCGATAATCGCTTTAGTAAACAGAATCCTTTGAAATAATCGGTCGAAAACATGTTAAGCCTAACCTCAAAAGTATGGGGGGGATAAGCTGAAGTCTTAATCATTTGGCGGTAGGGAAACGAAGATTTTTGGTGGGAAATTAGTTTTAATTAATAAAAAATTAACCACTCAATTAAGCGGAATAAATTGTAGACTATTTCATATCTTAGACTATAATCTATCTCTGTGCTGAATTTCATCCATTTTCGGTCAGCTGTTCTGGCATGATTGATTAATATCATCTTTCCATCCAGACTTTCGCATTTATAATGTATATATATTATATATACTTACGGAACATATTACAAACCAAAGACAAGTAAAAAAATTTTGAAAATTGCTGCTTTAACAGGATTTTATCAAATATGAATGTGACGACTTTTTAATAATCTTTTATGTTAAAGGTAAAGGTTTCGTCTATTTTAAAATTTTATTTTAGTTATCTTCGTGTGATCGCTTTATGTGATAAGAACAAGGAAATTTTTTATATAACGACCTTTTAAAGCTGAGAAATAATCATTTTGAGCTTAATTTCTAAAAAAAGAAAAGAAAAGAAAACTACTCTCTAAAAACAGCAGGAATTGATTAATCAATGAATTAATATTTGAAAAACTGTATGAACATCAAGTGTCATCCACTTCAAGTTTTAAAAAATGTATTTGAACTTAAGTAAATGAATAAAAATTATTTTATTAAAGGTTGAAAATTTGAACAAAATATGTATATGGAGAGTGTGAACTAATAGTAAGAATCGAAAAAAGAAAGGAAAAAAGCAAGCTTTGATATATAACGACCTTTTAAGGTTGAGAAACAATCATTTTGAGCTTACTTTCCAAAAAAAAAAATCAAACCTGGGAACTCTTTTCAGATTTTCTTCCATCGTTTTTGTATTTGTGTGTTCTCGAACAAAGCTCGTAAATGATTCGCCACGTTTCAGCAATTCGTAGTAGGAACCAATTTCAGCAATTCTCCCATCCTTCATGGTGATAATAGTGTCTACTTTATGCAGTAAGGACACATCATGGGTAACAAGTATTCTGGTCTAGAAATGAATACAATTAAACACTTTATACATCTCTGTAAAAAATAAGCCAAAAAATTGTATTGAAAGAGTCAATGTTAATTTATCATACTAAAAAAATTATATACTTTAAGCATCTAATGCATGAATGCTTCGTATGAATGAAACCAACGTAGTAAAAAGTAGCTTAATTTGAAAAGGCTTGTGTCAGATCCGTACTGGAGGATCAGTAAACAATTGGGATCAGTACAGATACGTACGCCGGCTTGCTGGCACAGGGGTAGCGCGTCTGCCTCGTGTTCAGGAGGTCCCGGGTTCGAGTCCTGGTTCGGGCATGGTTGTTATTCTGTGTACTATCTGTGAGATGTGTGAATGTGCCCCCCTGTAAAAAGGGGTTGTGCAAGCGAATGAGATGAGTGTGTAGCAAAAGTCGTACTCTTGGCCCTAGTTGGCGCTACTTGAAACAAGAGACGCTTCACTCGGCTAAAATCTGCTGCTGGGTCCAGCAGCGAGCTTGTCCATAGGCAAGTGCCATTAGAACCAACCAACAGATACGTACTGGAGGATCAGTAAACAATTGGGATCAGTACAGATCCGTACTGGAGGATCAGTAAACAATTGGGATCAGAACAGATCCGTACTGGAGGATCAGTACAGATTCATTTCAAACTATAGGTGCAAGATGTAATCTTGGAATTAAGATGTAGTGTATTAAAATTATTCTATTTTTAGTTTTTTTTTATTTAAAATTTTCTTTATAGAAACATGTTTATTTTATATGTTCAAATCGAGAAAATAAAATGTATTGATTTTGACAAAAGATAATGTTTGTATACTATAATTTCTGAATAATCTACAGTTACTTAATTGTTGATATTGGAGAGCAATGTAAATCAAAAAGATTTGAAAAATAAGGAAATGAATTCACCCTTTCACTACTGACCTTCATAATTCTGTACTGGAGGATCAGTAAACAATTGGGATTGGTACAGATCCGTACTGGAGGATCAATAAACAATTGGGATCGGTACAGATCCGTACTGGAGGATCATTAAACAATTGGGATCGGTACAGATCTGTACTGGAGGATCAGTACAGATTAATTTCAAACTATAGGTGCAAGATCTAAAACAAGTTATCACCAAAAGAGTCATCTCTTTACATCTTGCACTTCTCGTTTGAAATTTGAACGGCTGGTTGAACTGAGGAATATTGAAAAGCTTACATTTAAAAGATGGAATTAAAATTCTTCAAGATTTGAATGATTCGTTTCTTTTTTTTATGAATAGGAGATATCCTTACTTTTCTTCTGAGAAGACCTTCGTTGCCAATGACGTCGTCAAAGAGAGATTTTCTCACGTGGACGTCGACTGCGCTGAGGGGATCGTCAAAGAGGTAAATATCCTTATCTTGGTACACTGCTCGAGCTATGCTAATGCGTTGCTTCTGACCTCCACTAAGATTCACACCCTATAAACCAAATAAAATTTCTGTTGTGAATAATGTTTAATTATTAATTGAAGAAAGGGTAAAAAGCGCATAATCTAAATTATAAACTAAGTATAGATCTATGCATCATCAAATAATGAAACTAGAATAAAAAAATTACATAAATTAATACACTCGCCTACTTAAGGTATGTGATTACGCTTGGGATGATTTATTATCATTATTACTTGAAAAATAATCTATTTGATATATATTTTTGAATTTTTGCATAAAAAAGATCGAAAAGGACCACCAAAAACAACTATGAAACCAAAACATAACAGATAAATGACAGAAATTTTTCAAAAATTGAATAAATATATATATATATATATATATATATATATATATAGTTAAGTTTTTAGCGTAACGGATTCGGATTGAATAGACTTTATTTGAGGACAGCACAAACAAATTTATTTACAGGTATATACAGGATGACTTGAAAAAGTAAAACTTCAGAAAACACAATCCAGCAATAATCAGTCACTTACAGCGTAAATGCAAGTCTTACGCACAATAAACACGATTTTCAAAACAGCTATAGCATAGCATAGCAACAGTAAATCACAGCGAGCTCAATAACACAGCGTTAACAGCAAACGCAAACACAGCTCACTAATAACAAGCGAAAATCCGCTAGTCCAGCAAAACGCTTCTCTTCCTTGAGAGAGCAACTCTCAACTAACTAACGCACTCCGGGTACTCGTCCTTATATAGCCGAAGAAGCGCGTGAACAGAATCTCGTGAAAATTCTCAAAACAACGCGCACAATCCAGCGGCTACTAGGCTATTCCTTTGGCCAAACAAATCAAGCTGGCGCGAGGCTCCTCGCCAAACGTCGCCATTTTTGGCACATTTTCATGCCACTCGCACGTTTGTAACAATATATATAAAGCAAAAGCTTTTAGTTGAGAGTTTTATTAAAAAAATTCTTTAAAACTTTGCAGATATTTAAAGAAAATATTACTTAGTTTCTTCACTAAAAAAATAAGATGTGTGTCTATCTTTAAATATTGAAATTCGACTAATAAATATCTTGAAATGTTTGATTCCTTTAGTACTGCGAAGCATTAAAATAACTATAGAATAATTTTAAAAGAATAAATTACTTATTTTGTAATAATTACTTAGAAATTTTTATGTAAAATTTATACTAAAAATACGCATTTGATTTTAATTTATAAGATTTCTGAGAACATAGCATTTAAAGAAGTAAAATAGAATGAAAACGTTTATAAATGTAAATCTGAAAAAAATTGTAACTCCCTACTAAAAATGGGCTTAGAACCAAAGTTCGAACGATTTTATTACGAAAATTATTCAAACATTCACACAATCGCAAAACATCGACTTTTAATCATAGTCACCTAATTTAAATACTATAGCATTCACTTTAATGAGTTGTAAAAGGACATGAATATTATAGTATTCAAATTCATTTGTTGAACTATCACGCATTTAATTCTATAGAGCCTTAGTTTTTAAAATCATTACGCGCGAAAAATTACGTTTTGAAAATCATTACGAAGTAATGGTTTACTAGCAAAATTGAAGCTGGTCCATTAGGTAATTTTATTTGGGTTTGTCTTTTTTTTTTCTGCTCTCCGCGAACATCTATACTACTATTATAAATGTGAAAGTTTGGATGGATGGATGGATCATGGGGTTCAATCACGCCAGAACGGCTGAAGGAAATTGGATGAAATTTAGCACAGAGATAGATTATAGTCTACAGAAGAACATAGGCTAATTTTTATTCCGGTTAATTGAGTGGTTAATTTTTTATTAAATAAAACTAACTTTTCCTCCCAAAAATAAAAAATAAAAAAATCTGAAAACATCTGCCTGAGCTTTTTGAATCGTTTGTTTTTATTTTTCTATTTCCGGTGTTCTTTTAATATTATCTTACTATTCTAGAGGAATGTTTATTAAATTTTTTTCTTATGCTGTTTTTGTGTTAATATAATTCGATATTTCCTATTCATTTCTCCTGATTTTTTTCTTGCTGTACATTGCTGTTCATTTTTAGCGGGATGTCAGTTGGCAAAAGTGAAATGCAACGATCAATTTTGTTGTGGTAAGGTGTGAATAAATGAAATGAACTTCCTTTATAGCAAACTTTTTGACATAAAAAAACTAAAATATTCAAAGCAGTAAATAAAAATTTCAAATTGCTATTTAATTTAAATAAAACCATAATACTTAAATGTCATTATCAATTTCTGAATAATGACATGCCAGCTATAACAGAGAATAAATTTCATCTTAGCTCACAAATGCTATTCAGTGCCATTGATTTGTATAATTTTAATATCCGAAAGGATGAGAATTCAAGAACGATGCATTACACAAATAAAATTACTTTTAAAGTTGTGCAACAATTAAATTCAAAAAAAAAATCTTTAATATTTTTATATTCTGTACAGCTAAACTTATTTATCAAAAACAGAAATAGAAACTTTCACACCCTAAAAGAATTCTAGTTAAAATTCATTAGAAAAAATAATTTATCTGTTTTTATATCCTGATGCTACTTCCTGATACTGCAGTGATGTTTAAATATTACTGTTTATTTAATATGGCCAGTATTAACAATAATACAACTATGCTTTAGGTAAACGAGTTCATTAATTTATTTTACTTAATCTCAATAAAGTTTTTTCATTGTTTTAGACATTAATAATTTCATTCGAATTAATAATATAGACACGTTAATCTGACAGTCTGAAAATTTTTTATTAATAAAAAAATTCATTCTAATTGAATTAAATTTCTGATTAATCGGTCTATGACAACGTCTCTCTATTTTTATTTATTTATTTATTCATTTTATTTATTTATTTTGCCCACTCACCTCTGTTGGGAAGAAAAAAAATTGTAATCTTTCTTTCAAAAGAATTTTGTCGTTACTCAAAAGTTGAAAAATAAAGAAACCACGAAGTATTCGTTAAAAATAACCAAAATGACCAAGAAAAATAATACTTAGAAAATTTTTAAACAAGATTATTTTCAACTACTTTTGCTAGCAAATGTTGAAAGATTGGAAAGGAAGTGAACCTATTATTAACAAAGACTATAATAATATCTTTCAATGTGACTTTCTTTTGAATTCTTGACTTTCAGTTTAATAATTATTGAATTGTTTTAACCATGGAGGTTATTATAAATAATACCTTTTCTCCAATTTCTGTAGCATCTGCCGCTGGCAAAATTTCTAAATCAGGTCGGAGGCAACATTTGCTCAAAATTTTGTGGTACTTTTCTTCTCGAATATGTTTGGCCAACAGGATATTTTCTCTGACGCTTCGATTTAGAATCCATGCTTGTTGAGGGACATAAGCAATGCTTCCCTGAAAGAAGCATTAAGTATCGAATTTTTATAGTCCAAACTTTAATTTGAATTAAAAGTATATTTTATTAACTTTTACTGAATTGGAAGGTAAGAGGAATATTTTGTTTACTACGAAATAACAATACCTTACCTGAGAAGATCTTTGCCTATTACATTAATGATATTAACTAAGTAATGTCAAACAATTATGATGTTACATATTATTCAAAATAAAGCACCATTAAAATTCAACTTACTCAAAAAGCTTAGAACAGTTTGATTTATTAACTGTGCTTATACAAAATGGCGAAAGAAAAGTTGCAATCGCTCCTACTGTTGAGGTGTGTAAGATCCTTTCAAAATTTACAGGGGACTGCATCCACACAACTCACAGATAGTACACAGAAGAACAACCATGCACTAACCGGGACTCAAACCCGGGACGAGTTCATGAGGTAGACGCGTTTTACATGTGCCAGGACGCCGGCTTTATATATAATAAAAGAGACAATTAGATTTAAAAAAATGTGAACAAATCTCAAGGGAAAAATTAGATAAATAAGTTTATTTACATCTATAGAGAGTAATCATACACTGATAACTCCGATTCGCCCGAAGGCACACGGAAAAACTTGAATGACCGAACCGCTGCGACAGCAACTCTGACGGGAATCGTATTTGAGTCCCAAACACCATCACCGGCTACGGTTCAATCCTTCCCTAAGGAAGTACGTCTCGCCTTCCATGGAAGGTAGCTATCCCACTCACCCGTGTGGCGAGAATCAACTACCATACCGGAAGCTTCTCATCCTCAATTACAAGGCACCCCACCCCTTAGGGATTGTTATAGAGGGAAAAATAAAATTTCTTTTTCAAGCAGTCTATGAAATAATAATAAATGAATACATGCAGTCAATGAATAATAAAAATGAAATAAAATTTTGAGACAAATTACCTTCAAATCTGCTGCACCACTCAATTTATGCATTTCTCCCAGCAAAGCCGAGATCAAAGAGGATTTTCCAGAGCCAACAGGGCCTATTACGGCATACAGAGAACCTCTACGGATTCGAAGAGAGATGTCCATCAAAGTAGGATTTGATCCAATACCCCAAGAAAAAGTAGCACTTTTGACGGTAATAGTTTCACCTTTAGTACATAAAAATGACAATTTTTAATTACATGGGCACTAAAAATTACACAATCATACAAAATGTTTTCTCTACAGCAAATCTTTTTAATAGGACTTTCTCCAATAAAAAGATTATTTTAATTACCAAAATAATAAAATTCCTAAGCGCTGAAAACAAAGCGATAAAAAAATCAAAATTAATATAAAAGGAAAAAAATGTAATATAGATATTGAATGTGTTTATAATTCCAAATTTCGTAGAATATTTGTATCAAGGTTTTACTTTTCAGACTTTCGATAAAAAAATTATTTCTTTACATTTGGCATAGTAATAAAAAGACGCTTTATAAGAACTTTTTATTTATTTTTATTATATAAGCAATGAACTCAGATTTCAGTTAAAACCTCAACTTTTAGAAAAAAGAATTTAGAATGAACTATGAATTTGCAAAAAGAACCTTTTAATTTTTACAGATGGATTTAATTTAGTTTAGTTATATTAACGTGTCTTTTTAAAGTAACACTAGGACTACTTTTTGATGGACCAAGTAATTTTGAACCATGATCAGATGAAGAATGCAGCATCTGATCGGGTACCCCCCTCCAAACTTCCACGCCACACCAGCGGGTTGGATGCTTGGCCCCAATGGATTTAGCGTGCGCAAGACACGCTTACAGGATGTTTCTTTGGCGGAATCAGACCTCGAACCTGAAACCATCCGGCTCCAAGGTCAGGATGGCCTGAGGCCATCCTGACCCCCCGTCCCCCCTTTTTTTACTGAATGAAGTACTACGATAAAACTTACGTTGAAATAATTTTCACTTCATTACCAATTTGTGCTTTTTCAAGTATTATATAGGAGAAATTTTCATACATAGAAAATTAGATAATAGAGAAACAAAGAAAAAAATAATAAATAGAGAAAAAAAAATAGATAAATTTTCATACCTTTCTCTGGATTGCTTCCAATGATGTTCGGATTCATATTTTCGGTAATGAGAAATTTTCTTATGCGTTCCAGAGCAATTTTACTCTAAATAAAAAGAAAATACCATTAAAATGGAAATAATTGGGGTATATATACGTGATACCAAGAACACAAGAATATTTTACCTGAATGAGTTCTGCTAAGGCTTCGGGTATCTCAAATAAAGCATACCGCAACTGATCCATCAGTGTTAATGAAACGAATGCTTTTGTAGGATCCAGAACATTTCTTGAATCGACAAGTAAATAAGTGGCGAAACTTGCAAGCGACACCTGAAAATAGACAGTATTTTAAAATAATCAGAAATGACATTCCCTTAAAATAAATCCATTAAATTATACAGTGAATTCATGAGACATGATAATAAGACATATAATTTTCATTATCTGAGTTGCTACATTGCCGTTTCCTTTTCTTTCATGTAATATACGCAATAGATTCCAAAATTAAATTGGCGCAGATCATTTGACCTCCACTTCACGGTCATGATTTGACTCCATTGGTTGTAGTATCAATGTATCGTAGTCATACACACATGTTTCTATGACTACACATAATATGCCTCTTGGCTAAAGAATTCAAAATTCATCACAACTCAAATCCAAGATAAAATTAATGAAACTGCATTATTTTGTAATTATCGTTTTAAACCAATAAAAAAGTGAAAGTACCTTCATGTATAATACACAATGGATTCCAAAATTAAATTGGCGCTTATAATTTGACCTGCACTTCACGGTCATGATTTGACTCCATTGGCTGTAGTGCATTAACTGGCGCTTGAATTGAACATTTAATCAATTGTATTGTAGTCATACACACATGTATATGACTGCACATAATGTGACTCTTGGCTAAACAATTCAAAATACATCGCAACTCAAATCCAAAATAAAATTTAAAAATCTGCATTTTTTTGTAATTATCATTTTAAACCAATAAAAAAGTAAGTAGCGTGTTTAAAACTAAATATTACAATTCCTTTTTTACATAATAAAATTTTTTATTGTTTTTGTCTGCAAAATAACATTATTACTACCTTTGCCAACTTTTTAAAATGTCTAAAATAAAGACATTTTAACACAATGTTTAAAAATTTACCGTCTTATTATATTATATTTGACAATGATTCATCGATGATATTTTGAAAATTATTCAGCCATTCTTCACATTAAAAAAAATCTAAATTAGTTCGTTATTATGCTCAATTATTTCAATTTAATATGGCAAATAATATTTTCCATTAACTTTTATAATTCAATTGGCCATTCCATTTATCAGAAATTTTTAATTCCTGTAAAAAATTGTGGAAGATTGAAAGCATCGTCATGATGCTAAATTTACTTTCCAGATTTAAATTGTTTTCTGACATGATGAAATTTTATTTATGCTTATTTATTGACATCAGCATATTTAAAAAAATCATAATTAATCTTCAGTTTTATTAAAATGTATATCTTTTTTCAGCTGAAGACAACTTTAATTATTCATAAAAGTTTTGGTTAACAAACGGATTTTTTTTTTGGTGCAGGAGGAATTTTAAACACGTAATACAGCAATGTGGTGTCACGTTGTACAATAATTTGGTGACAATAAACGAATATTATATCCTGAACCACTAAGACTTGAATACCTTCTTCTTTAAACGAGGCGATATAGCGAAGAGTGATTTCATGAGATATCTCCGTAAAAAAAGTAATATAGTTAAAAAAAATTAGTCAATTCCTAGTTAGGTTAACAAAGAAAATTTTATTTCGGTTACTTTTTATAAAATAATTGCAATTAATATAAATATCGCATTCTTCACCTTCACGTGAAAAACACGGAAATCCTCGCAATTTACCGAATGAGCTACTGCCTGTTGATTTCAATCTTCACTACAAACCGCTAAAACTCTATTTAAAGTATTAAAATTAATTAAATTTAATTAATGAAGATTTGAAAAAACTGTTTTAACATCGAGAGTCATCCACTACAAATTTTTTAAAAAATGTATTTGAACTTGAGTAGATGAATAAAAAGTATTTTATTAAAGATTGAAAATTTGAACAAGATATATAAATATATATAGAGAGAGTGTGAACTAATAGTAGGAATTGAAAAATCAGTACAAGATAAATTAGGTGAACATGCTGACGAAATGATTGATCTATCTAGTCAAGTTCATCGAAGGTCAAAGGTCGTAATTGAATACTTATGAACATAAATGGGTTCGTTTACTCACATAAATGATAAAATGGATATTTGACGTAATATATTATGCAAATCAAGATTTTTAAACTATTTTTCTTGGCATTTCTTGGTTTTTTACGTCTATACTTTTCATTTCCAGCAGCATATTAGTATTAAAAAATTGCTTCTTTAAATGTATTTTAACTACCCTTTAAGTTTATCCTATGGATTCAGGGATACCCTGTATACATATTATGGTAAAAGTATAAATCCGAAATCTAATAAATGGCGACATTAACATAGCAACCATTTGACTTTAATCGGAGAATATTAACATTCTTTAATCTCTGTCTTTTACAGTATTATTATATGCTTTTAAATGCTAGAAATCGTAATAGGAAAAGAATACAGCAGTGTTTTCAAAATCGTATCAAGGAAACGAATGCATTCGGTAGCATTCCCAAAATAATTTACCTAACACAATAAACCAGTAGTAACAACATTCTCCTCAGAGTCGATCGATCTAGCCTTGCCTAAATTTAAGGTATCCGAATACGTTGAAAGCGTCGATTTCCACCAAAAATGACATTAAAAAATTCTTTTATTGTATAGACCAGTCTTTTAGCTATCCAAAACAGATTTAAGTTTATCTCTACATTAATTAGAAATCAAGATATTAATATTTTCGTAAACCGGAAGAGAACATTTAAATAAACAGAAGAACCAATTTAAAGGAACAAAAACATGTTAAAAATTTGTATAAACACAAATTTAGTTTTAAATACGGAAGATTTTTTGCACTGCAAAAAGCAAAATGTCAAAACGGTGTTTTGTGGAAATGCGTACATAAATATGTCTTTGTTGAATTCTGAACCTTCAAATTAGGGGCATTTATGTCTGTAATACATTTTAATGGAGGTTTTATAGGATTAGTGAACTGATATCTGAATCTATATAAGAACTTAATCCTCTGCTTTCCGATGTCGAGTGTGACTCAATATTCAAGACGGTGCATCATTTTGACGTTTTATTTATTTATTTTTCAAATTTAATTGTTAAAAACGCATACACAATAGTTAAGAGATGTAGATTAATTTTTCAAAGAAATTCGACTTAAAAGAATGATATATATTTATTTTTCATAGCAATAAACAAATCTTTGTATTCGGTGAATAATTTTGCATCGAATTATTTTTCCGATTGCAAAGGGTTCAAGTTATTGTAGTGTATCCTAGTGCAAATGCCGTTTGAGCATTTCCTGAACTGGATAAAGACAGAATAAACGAATCTAGGTGGCTTTCACTGCCGAATGCAAAAATGCTCAGAAAAACAACAACAAAATGACTAGAAAAAAGAAAATTATTAAATACTGAGGAGGAAGAAAATATAATTTATAAATGTGGGGAAATTTAAGTATATACACACATAATTTATTATTTATACATGCTTTTGTATACTTTAAATGCATTTTTCTCGTTACAAAAACTCCGCTCCTCTAAATCAGCAGTTCAATTAATTATTTCATTGCAATCAGACTTTTCAGTTATAATCTGGCCAGTAGTATTCATATTCGAGTCCCAAATAATTTTTCCAAATTACTTTCATTTTACTTGAAATACACGATTTTTTAAGATTATTTATTATTAAATGAATGAATTTAGTACGCAGTAATCAAACCTGCCAACATTAAGATTATGCTTATCAGCAGTTTTTTGAGGTCAGGTTGAAAACCGTGTAAGAGATGTGCAAAGGCAGAGACTGGTGAGGAGCGGAGAGACTGCCGATACGATCTAAATAAAATCTGATAACATCTTGATAACGGAACTTTTTCATTACCTTATATGTTAAGAAATTTTGTCAGGAATGACAACTAATTGAATGGGGCCTACTTTGGCTGCATACTACGCAATTTTAAAAATTGTGACATCATCATGATTTAATCATTCTTTAAAACTTAATTCATCTTTTAAGTTTATTGATTATTTCCTTTTTTTCTATACTATTCAAATAAAACGCCAATAAAAGTAGATTTAATTTTTTTTATTTCATTCCCTTTGAATAATTTAAAACTCTTTAGCGTCTACTGGATTTGATTTTAATTGTTTCAACAGTTTATTTTTCCTTTTATATTTTCTTTCTCATTATACTGATACTCCAATACACAGTTATGAGCATTAGTTTTTTAAGTTACTTTGTGCTTTGTTAAGTAAGTTACTTTGAGTTACCTTGAATTATGTACTTTGATTGAGGAAATTACTCACCGCACCAAATAGTGAAAACTAGAATCAAACATCGAGATTACTATTTGAAACGGTTTTTTAAGAATGAGTCGAATTGAGGTGGTGTTAGAGTATGCAAATTATATCCCCCAGCATCACGATGAAAATTGGGAAGATAATTTTGTATGAAGAAGTACAAAAGCCAATCAATTCTTATTGTTTCTTTCTCCATTCAAAATTCGTATCTCAAAATTTTATTTAAGTCCCGCCAATATAAACTTTTTCGAAAAAATTTCAAAGAGCTAATGTTTCCTTATGAAGTCATTTTAAGAAAAATATATAGGTAAATTTTTAAAGCAAAATAGATCTTAGAAGAAATTTTTAGACTACATCTCTAAGTGTTTTCTAAGAAATAGAAACAGAAAACTCTGTATTTTTAGAATAACATTTCATATTTTTCATACAATTCCTACTATTAGTTCACTCTTTCCCTATAAAGATCTTATTCTAATTTTCAATCGTTAATAAAATAATTTTAATTCATTCAATCAAGTTCACATACATTTTTATACTTTTGGTGGATGACACTTGATGTTAATACAGTTTTTTTCAAATAGTAATTCATTAATTATTCAATTCCTACTATTAGATCATACTCTACACACACACACACACACACACACACACACACACACACACACACACA
>JAOUZG010047196.1:7467665-7491801 GCA_026289955.1 Argiope argentata
ACACACACACACACACACACACACACACACACACACACACACACACATTCATCCACTCAAGTTCAAATACATTTATTTAAACTTGTAGAGAAGACAATTGATGTTAGTACAGTTTTTTCAAATATTAATTCATCGATGAAATGTAATTAATTTTTAATACTTCAAATAGAGTTTTAACAGTTTGTAAAGAGAATTGAAATTAACAGACAATAGCTCAATCGGTAAAATGCAAGAATTTCATTATGTTTCAAGTGAAAGTGAGGAATGCGAGTTCAATTTTGTGAAAAATCAATAATTTTTTGATAAATTATTTATATAAATTATAATTATTTAATAAAAAGTAATTTAATAAAAAGTAACTGAAATAAAATTTTTCTTTGTTGACCTAAGTAGGAATTGACATTAATTTTTTTTTATATTACTTGTTTTTATAAACATACATTTATTATAATATAACAAGAAAAAGCAGTGATTAAGTGCTTTTTAAATCAAAGAATGGCGTGACTTTTGCAACTATTTTAATATACTAATGGAAATACTTTTTTATTGTAAAGTGAACGGTCGTTATACTTTCTAACAATATAATTCAGCAAAACCTTTAACATTTGATAATAAATATAAATATTATAGAGGGAAATAAAAATAATAACTTTCTTTTTAATGTCTTGATTTCAACAAGTTGTGCTGCATTTTAAAATTTTTTTGCAATTCTTCTGGTTTCTGAGCTGATAAACCATCGTACAATTATATCAGAATTTTAAATTTCCATTTACACCTAAACAATGCATGAATTGTAAAACTAAAATGAATACTTCTACCATTTGTAAATATTATTTAAATTATTCAGATAACCATTATTATATAATTCTTTATCAGGCCTGTAGTAAAGGGGTGGCTGCAGCAATTTTAAAATAACCTCCATTATTATAGATATTTTAAAAAAATGTTTACAAATCCGCACAGGAGTATACAAAATCCCCAATTTTAAGACAAAAATAAATAAATATTAAGGGAACCTCACAAGATATTGTCGAGACAAAATCTTTCGCTTTACTCATACGTAAGTAATCCGAAAAATTTGGTAAACTATCTAGAATAGTACTCAGAGAAAAATGGGGTTTACTTTATGAGAATATAAATTCGACGTACAAAATAACCACAATGAAATCAAACTTTATTTGAATGGATATACTTCCATAATATCTTTTTTATTTAATAGACAAATTTGAAATGAACAAATTATGAAAACAAGTTATGAATTTAAAAAAAAGTCTATCGGTCTCTATGCCCTCCTCTCTCTTTATATATATTATATATAAATTTTTTAAGCTTTCATTTTTGACTGAAAAAAACCGACGTAAAAAAACCCTCTATTTTCTAAATATCGACGCATGCGTAATCTGATAGTCTCTTGATTGCTCCAAACCGGTTTTAACCGGTTAATGACATAAATTAATTCAGACAATTGATAAGAATTCAGAGAATGAATCTGGAAACCAAGTTGTAACTTTAGTTGACTATAAATCACGAAATGTGACAACCTTCTTCATTATTTTCTAATAACCCTAAAAGCGAAACATTTATGCTTCAAAAGCGAAAAATTGCCAATTCGTTGCCTACGCATTTTGAGGTTTCAAAACCCTCAAACCAAAACAACATCGTGCTTTTACATGACAATAAGAAAGAACAAGTCAATAAAAAATGTGATAAAACAGCATGAAAAAAGATCTATTTTACCATAAACGGTGTGCAGAAGAAAACAAAACTTATAGCAACTCGGCAAAGTTGAGAAAGATGGATTAATTTCAATTCTGCCTTTCTGGAATCAGCGACTTTAGAAGAGAAAGCTATCTCCCAGGCATATAACTTTAGAATCTATTAAAATAATGAAAAAAAAAATGAGGAAAGCAATTGATAACATTTTTAAATGTTACACAAAACACAGATACAAAAAAATTAAAACTAGTTACAAAAATGACAAAACTTTACCTTGATTCCATTCAGGATTTCGCCCATGTACTTCAGTCTCAAATCCTTCTTTTCCATTTGCTCTTCCTTTAAATAAAATAAATACTTTAAGAAAACAGAGAACGATCACCTCTGACACAATATCCTCAGTAATATTACTCCTGCCATGAAAGATTTTGTGACCACGACAGAATTAACCTCAACCACACAGACGCACGAAGGGTCTTCGGCTGACGGGTTCGAACTCGCAGCAGAAGGGATGCGAATCCATTACCATTCCAAACATACTATACAGGCCCAATAGCTACAATTACTATAAATAATTGATCAAAAAATTATACTAGCGTTGAATTTTCAACGCCAATTAAGACCAACGCAAAATGTGTGAATTTTCAACGCCAGTTGAGATAATGCAATAAAGATTAGAAATTTTCAATTTTCTTTATTCTGTATTATTTTAATTCGAAAGTACTTCAAAATGAATCCGAAAAATTAATTAATTAACAATGTTTAACTGTAAATGCATCAAACATTAAAAAAAATAAACAGAATCGTTCGAAATAATTACCCGAAAACATATTAAGCCTAACATCATTGGCGTAGGGAAAAGAAACTGAATTCGTTACTCATTTAGCGGTGGGGAAAGGAAGACTTTTGGCGATAAAGTTAGTTTTTAATTAATAAATAAAAAATTAATGAATTTATATTTTAAAAAATTGTATTAATATCAAATGTCATCCACTACAAGTTAAAAAATTTACTTGAACTTGAGTAGATGAATAAAAAGTATTTTTTTAACTATTGAAAATTTGAACTATATATATATATATATATATATATATATATATATATATATATATATATATATATATATATATATATATATATATATATATATATATATATATATATATATATATATATATATAGAGAGAGAGAGAGAGAGAGAGAGAGAGAGAGAGAGAGAGAGAGAGAGAAAGAGAGAGAGAGAGAGAGCTAATAGTCAGAATTGAAAAGAGGTTTATTTTGTTTCTTTCAAAATTTTACCAAAGCAACCTATACCTTTGGGATCATAATTAATACAACATTAAAGTTATGCCCTTCCAGAAACATTATTTATAAAATATGTTTCATAACTACAGCTGTTTAGGAATGCTTCCAGTGTAACAGGCATTTTTTTTTTCAAAATGCGTCATAACGACAGGACATTTTTTAAACTAATGAATCTTCTTTTATTTGGCTTTGGAATTAAACATGTTTATAAAGTAAAAAAAGGTTGAAGGAAGAAAAAATGAAGCAAGTAAACACTTACCGAGTACCTTTCATTCACGGTGGAAGCATAGATGGCGATGGGAAATGAAACAACCATAACCAGCACACCAGCCAAGCAAGAGGGGCCAATGTATTGCCACATTATGAAGATTATCACAAATATTTTGATTGGAGATGATATCAGACTTGCGCAGTGATATGTGAAATACTCGATTCTTTCCACGTCTACGGACACCAGATTCATAAGAGTACCGCTGGAATACATTTTTCTAACTGATTCAGATATCAAAAGATTCTGAAATTTAAAAAATGAGCATTCTCTCATAAACTTGCCCTGTTTTAATTTAAATTTGCATAGTACACAACATGAATAATAAATTGGGCCTTCCTTTTTAAATACCTATATTTTATGTTTTGGATAAGAATAAAAAAACTTCAAAAAAAATTGGTAAAATCATACATATCTTGATAGATAAAATGTAGAATTTACCATTTCCATTTTGAAAGCTACATTTGCTAATATCTATGAATAAGTTGTAAGAACAATTTGTTGTTGATGATGTTGTTACTTATGGCACTTGCCATGGACAAGCCCCGCTGATACATAAGAAGATTTTAAGCCGGATATATACGTCTCTTGTTTTACAAGTAGCGCCATCTAGGGCCAAGAGTACACACACGTGACAACCCTTTTTAGGGGGCGGACTGCATTCATGCAAATTCATTCATACATCTCAAATCGTAATTTAGACCTGGAACAGAGAACGATCACCTCTGACCCAGTACCCCCAGTGATATTACTCTCGTAATGGAGGACTTTGCGATCACGAACAGATTTAACGAGCGCCAATCGCCACACACTCGGGGAATATTTTGGCCGGCGAGCTTCGAACCCGTAACCTAAGGAGTACGAGTCCAACGCTCTACCAACCAGGCCATCCCAGCCCATGAAGAAGAACAAGTAGTAATAATAATAATAAAATTATAAGTCAATTCCTACTCAGGCCAACAAAGAAATTTTTTTTCAATTTTTTTAATTATTTTGTCTTGTTTTAATTTAAATTTACATAGTACATAACATGAATAATAAGTTCGAGATCATTTTCTTTATACACAGCTGCTTCTGAAGCCATGTAAATGGGACGTGATTGACCCCTGGTTAAGGATTCAATCCAGGGATGAACAACACGGATATTTTCCATGGACCCTAAAATTCGGAGGAGGGGGGAGCATTTTGTTTCTGAGTATGAGAAAAATTTTGTCATTTTAATACCCAATTAATTGAACTTAATCATTTTTTTTCTTTCACTAAAAATTTACAATCCGAGTTTATACTGTTTATATTGAAAAATGTAAAATATTAATAATAATTTATTCTAAAGATAATTACTATAACTTTGGTGTATTGTTTAATTAAAGATACTGTCATAAATATATTAATGAACAGTTTTTTTTCTCTTTTTAAAACTAATTTCAGTTTGATTTCCTTATCGCATTTTGCTCAATGGCTCAATCTTTGGCGATTTTTGAAAAAATTCTTTGTAAAATTTCCCTTTACTAAAAAGAGAGTGCTTTAATTTTTGCTCTTTTGACTATTTTTCACATTTTAATTGTTAAATTCATTACTAGATGGTTTTTCTCATATAGAATGAAAGTTTAAAAAAATTAAAAGATCAGTTGACAAATAATAAATATTAAAATAGTATGCTGTATTGTTAACAGATATCTATTGAATTTCAGAAATTAGTCACATTAATAAGTAAGTAAAATTTCTATTATAAAATTGAATCTTTACAAACATAAAAACGAGTTTATAAAAAAAATCCAATTATGTAAGTAGTGGTTCTCTGTAACTTACTTTCCTATAAACAGCCCCCATAAGAGCTGATTTGAGTTGTCCTCCGGAAATAATCAATAGAAAAATGGAACTGTTCTGCATGATTTTCCCAATGAATATTGTTAAGAAGATGATCAAAGCGAATAAGTGCCCTCTCCAACTGTAGTGGTCATGATGCACGAAGTCTATGATGCGGCTGAAAGGAAGAAATGGCATTTCGCACAAATTAATTTCGAAATGTAAACAGTTTATTCGAAGACTCCGACCAGCTACTGTGTAAAAATTGCATTTCACACAAATTAAATGTGAAATATACAGGGTGTCCCAGAAAGACCGGATAAACTTTGTACACCCAGATTCTTTGTTTGGAATACATAAAAAGTATCCAAAGAATTATACCTCTATAACCCAGAGTTTTCAAGAAAAACGCGAGAGAAAATATATGATGTCATATCTGGTTTGCAAAAGAAATAAAACCTTTATTCGATATATGAACATCAGTACTAGCATGATTTTAAATAGGAAGATGTTTTAAATAGCCCCCAGTGCATATGGAGGCATGCAATGGTTCGTCGTGCAATGGCTGACTTCACTCGTTCTTATTTCGTAGTGTTTACAAAAGTAAATGCACTGTGACGACGAATGGACAAAGGCATTTATGAAGTAACTGGGTATCTATAAACCAATTCCTTTACATGGCCCTTTAGGAAGAAATATAAAAGGATTAGATATGGAGATCTTGGTAGCCATGAAACAGGACCCCGACGCCCAATCCAGCAGCCGAATAAAGTGTGATACTTTGTGATCCCCGTGCATCACTAAGTATCACACGGGTCTTACAGAAGTAGACATCACATTAAATAAAGACATCACATACAGAACAACTATTCACACATTGCTTTCTTTTGAACAGACCCTTTTTACAGGGGGGAGCACATTCAAACACATTACAGATAGGACAGATATAGAAAAACTATGCCCTAACCGAGACTCGAACCCAGGGTGCCAAGATCACTGGTGAGAAGCGCTCTCCAGGACGTCGACTAATAGTTTTGTAGTCAGTCATTATCAGTCATTCTCTGAATAATTAAAACATTCTAGAATTGTTCAGAGAATGAATGATTTCTGTGTTCGAGTTTTATCCTCGCAGGAAAGGTTTGGGGAATTCTTTACTCTGAATTCTATTCTCCGGTCTAGAACTATCAAATAATTACTATTAGTTAGTTTGTTTTTTTCAATTCGGAAAGAAAAAAAAAGGAAACATTTCCTAAAATTTTATTTTTTGAAAAATTCACCGAAAGATCGATTTTGTAGCAACCGAAGGTTTGTGAACTAGAGTCTATGGTTATTAATGTCATTTTGATTTATGTAAATTTATTTGGGTTATTTTATACAGATATTTAAGGTAGAAAAACAACAGGCATTTGCCACAGAAGTAAAAATGATGTTCACGACCCATCGAATGAGATTGTTTACTTGAGTACAGTTGAAATACAGTTTTCAATTCGGAAAGTAGAAAAAAAGAAACAATTGTTAACATTTTATTTTCTGAAAAATTCACCGAAAATTCGATTTTGTAGCAACCGAAGGTTTACGAATAGAGTCTATGATTATTAATTTCATATTGATTTAAGTAAATTTATTTGAGATTTTTTATACAAATATTTGTAGTATAAAAACAAATTTACGTCATCTGACACTATTTGTGGTTTAAAAAGTTGCATAGCTTATCGGGATATTTTTGTCGTAGAATCTCCAAGTGATATATGATAGCAGGCAATTGTCACAGAAGTAAAAATGATGTTCGCGATCGTGCGACTGAGATTGTTTGGCTGAGAACAGTTTACAGAAGCACAGTCTTTGATTTAAAATTAATTCATTTAGAAAATATAAAGCTTTTTATGATTTTTATCTGGTGTCCAATTCTTTGTGGTTTTACTTCAAGTTATAGTGGACTATTTTGGCCCGTGCATCTGTGAGTTTCTTGCCTCAGCAAGTGGTTAACAAGTGTCTTAATGTATACAAACCATTTCATAAGAGTTTTTCATAAAGATATTATTCATATTTTTCATAAAGATAAAGAAGATATTATTAAAAAAAATGTCAGATAAGAAATTTTTAAATGTAAATCCATAGAAATATTCTCAAAACTTACTCAAGAATGAGCGGTGGCAAAAATAACATAAATACAAAGAACACCTCCAAAACAGTCCCTGCAACAATCCACATCCAGAAGGATTTTATTAGAGACCACACAAGACTTCTGGAGTGTAATTCTGCTGCATTCCTAAATAGACAAAATGAGTCATCAATATCTGCCGAAATAATAATAAGTCTGATCCTTTAAATAACTTTATAATTTAAAGGATCAGATATCTGTTGAACAGATCAGATATTTATGTTGGCACTTATCTATAATAACTTAATGCCCACCATACTTTTTAAACGTAAAATATATAATATTAATTAAATGAGAAATCCACAGCAATGTTTAGTTACTTTTTTAGAAAAAAATTATTGTAATAATTCATATTAAAAGGATTAAGATTACCAAAAACAATAAAGCATGGGGAACTCTAAAAATCAAAATTAAAAACGAATTTATTTAAAAAAAACCTTAATCAGCATCTTTCAATTTCGAAAGGATTTTAAATAGACAAAAATACATTGATTAATATTTACAATGAAAACAAATATTTTAAATTTAATGGAATATTTAAGTTAAACACTCTTTAACACATCGAGACTAAAAGCTTTTGTTTAGAAAACGCTTGCTAATTTTCAAATAGTTGTAACATTCCATTGTATTACTTCAATTCTTTACTGTCTAGAATTAACAGATATTCGTACTAATTTAAAAGTTTTTATACCTATTAATTTTGATGAATCATCATTTATATAATATTAAAGTAACTGATAAGAAGTCACAGAAATTTCTAAGGAAAAATATTCCACCCTCTGATACTTTTAAACATATCGGATTTAAATATTTGCATGATTGAAAAGCAATCCATTTAATATCAAATCTTTCCGAAAGGTACTATTTTTGTTTTGTCATAGAAGAGAATTGGAGTAAGGCAGAACTAAGCTGGAGATGAGAAACAGGCGATTTTCTTCTTCAAAAATGAAAGATTTCGCTAGAAACCACGACTTTTTGCATACTTACATAATAGAGGAGATATTCATTTAAATTTCGTATCATAATGTATCAAAACATCTAACTATTTTGAATCCTTCCCCTTTGACTCAGTGCGTCCAATATTCGGCATAAATCCACAGTTTTAATGTGAATATATGACGAATTTTTTTAATGTAATCTAATGTGTAATGATCGTTTTAATACTCTCAGAGAGAGAGCGTGTAAATGTGACGTGTGTTTCATCTCCATTAATCAGAAAATGGTCTTGAGGCGTAATATGACTCAGTATTCCCACCTCGCAGAGAACTCAGAGGTATACATGCAGGGTAGCTCCCAACGACAAGACGTGCGAAGTTGTTTGTTGCGGAATAAAGATATATTTTTGATAATAAAATGCAAAATGATTGCTTCCAAATCTCCTGCATAGAATTAGAGCATGTTGAATAATATTATGGATTAATAAATTCTCTTCAGTACACTCTAAAAAACAGAAAAATAGTTTTCAATATTTTGGCCAGTCGGGGTAAAATGTTAGACAGATTTATCAATCACGTGATAAAATCATAAACCAAATCCCTTCTATCCCGCTCGTTGTGTTTTCAAGTTATCGGGCACACCACACATATAGTCATTACAAAAAGGTAGGGTTTTTTCCCCGGTTCAATAAGGTTTGAGCATTGTAGATTCGAGGAAATGGAATTTTGTGCCAATTGCAATGCTTTATTTTTACAAGTTAAGTATTAAAAAAGCGTAAGTGATTTTATGTGGGAGACAAAATATTTTTTTCTTTCTCTCTCTTTCGTCTTTTAGTGTCATCAAGGACTATAGGAAAATAAATACTCTTTATGAAAGATTTTTGAAAAGAATTTTTAAAAAGACCAAAAAAGGATAATTACGTAATCTCGTTATATGTTTTAGGATTTCATTTTGATCTCACATATACGCGTTCAGTTATTATTATCCTCTGACTTGTGCAAACAATTATGGGTTAATAATTTTTGGAAAATGGTAATAATATATGGAAGAAGTATGGACATCAGAGAATATATTTAGCCACTGTCAAAAAAATTTCAGAAAATATATGCTTTGCAGGATTAAATATGTTATTTAAAGCAAGCCCATATTATATCTAATGATTTAAACTCAAACTGAAAATCTCCCTTTTCAATTTATATTTGTTTCAATTATGATGTGAATAAATTTGTCTCACAAGAATTGTTTTTAAATTCTCCCTTTTTGCTGTAGCTCTCTGTATGAAAAATTCTCTCATAATCAGAGTAAATATGTCATATATGCAAAAATATGTCATGTCCTAGGTTGATAGCTTAAGAGGTTTTAAGGACAATGTCATAAAATATTATATGATGTCATAAAATAACCCATCTTTATAATAATAAAGCAAAAGAGAAGTTTTCGTAGTTTGAGTACCGTAAAGTATCACAAGATAAGCAGCAAACTAGGTCATGAATAAAATCAGCTTTATTTAAATGAATTATTTATGACATTACTTGAGCAAGAAATATTTATGAGTAATTAAAACTTTCAGAAATATTTCAATTCAATTAGATGTTTTGTGAGCTCAAATAAAAACACTTTTCGTCAGGCGATTTAAGATATCAACTTTATTTCTCAATGCTTAGATGGATATTTACGGAATAAGAAAGTATTTTAACTATTAAATTAGACCTCCAGATTTTGACGAATCTACGCATTTAACCCTCTTTTGCAAGATTTTTTCTTCTTTTGGGCAATAAATCATAGCTATATAATTCATGCTCTAGATTAACCCTTTATCTACTGAATTATGTTGATATCAATTTTCCAACTTCATTTTTGCACCAGTAGTTAAGTTTCCTTGCAGAATAATCCGAGAGAGCCTCAAGAAAAAAATTTAAAATAATAGAAATATCTTAATTCAATTATTAATAAAATATTTTTTCATTCCTACTTTCAACTTATATTTCTTGCTATTTGGGTTACGTTCTCAGTGTTCTTTAGAATACTATCGGCAAAAATAGTCATATTACGAAAATATAATCCAGATTTAAATGGTACTTATAAGTACCACCAGTAGATAAAGGGTTAAAGGAAAAATGTTTAAAAAAATTCCTAGTATAAATATATAATATAAAATAATTAAAATCAGAATGATGGAAATATCCGTCATCATGCAAAATCCATTCTCCATATCAAAGGAAAAATATTTTTAAAAAATTAATAGTATAAATATATAATATAAAATAATTCAAATTAGTATGACGGAAATATCCATCATCATGCAAAATTCCTGCTCTAGATTAAAAAAATGTTAAAAAAATTCCTAGTAAAATATATAATATAAAATAAGTAAAATAAGTTTGATAGAAACATCCATCATCTTGCGAATTTACATGCTAAGCTCAGAACAAAATCTTCAACGTCCCTCTCTTCTAAATTTCTCCACTCATTATCGCTTTTATTAGCAAAAAAAATCTCAGATTGATTTTTTAAAAAAAATATGCAAGAAATCGTACGTTCCAACCACAACAAACAGCTGAATGATAAGTTTAAACCCGGTTGACAGCTAAGCTCCTTATTACGCAATAATCTTGAAAAAAATTGCCAGCAACAACCACAACCAATTTACAGTTCACCTATTTTGAGTACAATTTTTTGTTCACTTGATGATATGATGGAAATTTCTATCATCATGCAAAGAAAGGTTCAAATCTATTGATGTCCGAAAAACACATTACTTGAAATTATATCTGAGTGTTAATAATATTTCTATGATCATACCTCCAAACCATAGCGAGTCACATAAATGAAATTGGTATAAGAATTTTTCATTAAAAGTGTATTAATTGTAAAATTTTGGACAAAATCATTGAACGGGAAGTTTATCTCTATATGAAAACCTAACTGAAAAGCGCAACAAGGCAGATAGATAAAAATTTTCCCCCCTAACTGTGGAGAAGTGTCTTGCACAGAATGGTAGGTCCTTGAATTGTGGAATTAGATCTTTACATTCAAAATGATGATCAATGCGAAATTATCTCATATTGTAAGACTCCAAAATGCATATTAGATTCTCTTCCATCGACAAAATTTAATTAATATTGCACAGAGTTGGGAACGTAGGGAGGAAAACGAGAGGGAAACCTTCTTTATAGTTTGCTTAGCCTTTTGAAACACTTAGGTATCCAGATTGATTTTTTTAGTCAAAAGGAACGAAATAGAAAATTTTATCAAAAATACTGATCTAATTATATTCATGAAACATGTATACTTTCATGTTTATCAAAATTTCAATGTCATTGATTTCTAAATATTTAAGCTACTGTCTTCAGTATTTGGCCATATATCTTTCACTTCCTTAAAGAATTTAAGGAAATTAAACGATTAAAATAAAGAGGAAATTTTTAAATTAAAACTTCCTTAAATGTCTAACAGAATTCAAAATAAATATATCAATTTTCGAGATTTCAACTTTAGAAAGCAAATAATTTTATTATGATAAAGATGAATGAAAAACGTCTTGTTATCGTTCACCCCCCCTCCCACTTTATTGCTCAGTAAAATTGTGTTTTAATAACCCAAAATTTGAGAAAAATCTATGATTTGGGCACAATAATTGCAACCCAAATTAATCTTTTTAGTTTGCATTTACCTTATTTTGAATTTTCTTAGTTTGATGTAGATAGAAAGGCAGGCGTAGTTCAAAAAATGCCTACTGCTGAGCAGCGAAATAAAAAAAAATAACAGAAACTAATTAAAATTATTTTTGTTGATAACAACATTTTCTCCTTACATTAGACTAAACAGAAACAGTCAAAAGTTTCTGAAATCCATACTAAAGCATCTATAAACGAGTAAATTCTAATACTTTCCTACAAGAATGTGTTGTAACAGAGAAACAGCTGATTTTGTTAGCTAGGATTTAATAAGTAAGGCGATTGGTTACGTACTCTGAAACATGTTACTGTTTATTCTGGAATCAGTATATAGTAGAGACAGGGCCAAGCATTAGCAAAAATTGAGCTTCTATTTTGAAAATATTTTGCAAAAATTATGAAGTCTCATAATGTGCATTTAAAGTTTTCGGAGATGGGATTCTAAACTTCGACTCATGCAATCTAACGATTTAAAAAATAAAGAAAAATCAGAAGGCGATTAACACTGT
The DNA here is from genome assembly GCA_026289955.1 of Argiope argentata. Lineage (NCBI taxonomy): Eukaryota > Metazoa > Arthropoda > Arachnida > Araneae > Araneidae > Argiope > Argiope argentata. The sequence continues at coordinate 7,480,044 of JAOUZG010047196.1, forward strand.
AAAAAAGAAATGTTAACATTTTTTATATATATTTCTCACGATATGGAATGCAGCAAGCCTTTGATAGAAGCTCTATTTTTAATTAAATGTTAGATTAAACCGTTGTATATATTTTACTCTTCTTATAAACCTAACTATCGAATTATAAAATATTGTTTTCGTTTTGCTTTTGTTTCCTGTCGATGCGAATCAATACAGAATAACATTTTCGAATTCGCACTCTTCGAAATTGTGCCTGTGTACGAAATCGGACAAGAAAAACCATCACAAAAATCAATCAACATATCACATCGAAGAATCTAACGGCAGTCTTCATTCTTTCACTTTTCATTTCGTAAAAAGAACCATATTTAGGATTGACTCCGAATCACGCGGGTGACTCCGCAGAATATTCCAAACCTTGAGAATCACAGATTAGCCTTGAGATTCCATTATCAAATCCGGAAATAGAGTGGGCTGATTTTTGTTGATTTATTACGATCGTCAGTTTTATCGATAAGAACGTGAAAAAAATGATGATTAGAAAGATTCTGTGTTGTATTTACAAATAAAATTTAAGGAGAAAGGTTTGTGTTTATCAATTTAAAATAGCCGGTACAGAAACACTAAGCAAATACTACGTTTATTTGGTTAACGCTATGTTTATTTAAATATCTTTTCCTTTTCTAAATAAACAATCAATTTAATAACGTTCGTGTTTGTCAAATTAAAATAGCCGATACAGAAAAAGAAATATTCTATGTTTATTTGTTTAAAACTATGTTTATTTAAATATCTTTAATAAACATTTTTCTTTTTCTAAATAAACTATTAGTTTAATAAAGTTCGTGTTTGTGAAATAAAAAATAATCTGTTCATAAAACTATGTTTAATTAAATATCAATTATTTTTCTAACTAATTTAAGAATTTGCTCTTCTGTATGATTAAAATTACCGGAAATATTCACAACAAAATAAATTGGATTTCGCATTATAGTGGCAAAATTTCAAAACAGAAAATCACCCTGTTAAGTCTGTTCTAACTTACTACATTGTCAGAGATTTCAGTAACTCGCTCGCTCACTTACACAACAGCTTCTCAAGCTAGTATTCCAGATCCTTTGTCGTGTTTGGGGATTAGGACATTAAAGCAAATTGAGAAATAACGATTTTTTTTTTAGAAACAATTTGAAGAAATACATAAAACATAAGTTATACTTGCTTACATATTCTAACCCTTCAATCCCAATTGTATGTCGTCTCATTTTTTTTTCAAATTATATTTGCTTATATTATATAGGTTCGTACAGAGAGAAAAAACGGAAAAATTGCGAGGAAAATAGTCAAAACAACTTTTCTTACTTTCCCGCCAAAATTCTTAATTTCCCCTCCACCAAATGAGTAAGACTTCAGTTTGTTTTTAATCCCACGTAATGAAGTTAGCTAAACATGTTTTCGACGGATTATTTCAAACTATTCTGTTTATTTTCTTAGTGTTTGGTGCATTAAAAAAGAAACATTGTTAATTGATAGATTCTTCGGAATCATTTTTAAGAACTTTTGGATTAAAATAAAACAGTTATAAAGGAAATTAAAAATTTCTAATCTGTATTACGTTACCCGTCCTGGCGTAGAAAATTCAACCCTTTGCGTTGCCCCAATTGATGTTGTAATTTTTGATTACTGTGTTTTTATTTTAATTATAAGTTTTAAAAAATATGTGTAGAATACTGTTGTAGCCCTATCTCAATCTCAATCGATAAATAAAATAGATTTGATTTGGTTTGGTTTTAAAGAAATACGGACTTGATTTGCGGTTTTGCTTTCTTTCAGGTTCGCACTGTAAATAAATTGTTTTTAAGTTAGTTGTGTGCTTTTCCATCGCGTACGAAATTGCGGGTAAAAGTTAGTATTTTAATAAAAATGAAATCTTTCAATTTCGATTTTATAATGTTTCAATTGTTGAAATTCTTAATCAATTAGGTGATTTAAATTAATACTTACACAAGAAGTTTCCAGTTATTGGAAAAGGTTTTGTACACATGCTGAGCAGTAAGCCTTGCGCTCAAGAATGATAAGTCACTGACGGTTAAAATCTGTTTTCTGCTCTTGAAAACTACTCTAAAAAATCAATCACGTAAATAGATCTTGAAAAATAAATTTCAATACACTAAAAATAACATTATAAACACAAATAATGGAAAAACAAATGTTATGGCATGCAACTTTTTAATTTTACTGTTTTTGCCAAACATTTCATTGTGATTACAAGAAATCCTCCTTGAACATAAAAATACGATACGGTATCAAAACATTTCGAGACTAGTTCTTTCTCACTTACAGATTGCAGCAAAAAACCACACATACGCTCAAAGAGATCATTCGCAAACCAGTGTACTAAGAGACATCATGTTGAGCTCGACAGCAGTGGTGCAATCTTGTTTTTCTGATCACTTTAGCAATCACAACATGATCAAAGAACTGGTGTGTGCATTTCTGAGTCAGGTACCACAAAGAATTACCGCAATAAGCAAAATGATTAAAGCGATGCTGCCATAAGATGTGGAAGATATTTTAAAGGGTATACGCTCTTAAAAGGTGAGAACATATCAACTGAAAAAGACGAAAATGGGCTAAAAATTCATTTTCTCCATTCGCACCTAAACTATAATTCCGAAAATTTCAATACAATTAACGAAGCAATGGAAAATTTATTATTGTATAAAGTGAATGGAAGGATGACATTAGGGAAAGAAAAATATTTTTTTGATTTCCGGCCCCTACTTCGTGTTAAATTTTTTTATCCTGATAATTAAAAAAAACTGCTACTGTAAGTAATTATAACCTTTTCTATAGCATCATTTATTCTATAAATCGTGAGAGAGACATGCTATAAATGAAGAGTGCTAATGATATTATAAAATAAAAATAAAAACATTAAAATATTTATACTTGATATTTTTCTCCAAAATGAGAAACAATTTTGTGAAAAAAAAAATACGTGATCGAAAAAAAAATGTATTTAATTTTTTTCCCGCCAAATATTATTTAAAAGAAAAGGTATCAGAGATAAAACTAATTTGATCTTTTTTTTTTTTTGCAGACCTGACTAGTTGATTAGATTAAGTCAATATTCGAAAGTATTATCTTGATGTTTGTAGAAAAAAAATCATACGAACTTATTGAACCAAGAATATGAGACAAATGACAAAAATGACACTTCGTCCAGTACATTTCCATCCTGTAACAAAAAAAAAAATATTTGAATAATATTTGAATAGATTATTCTGTAATAATACATTGAATTACAGAGAATAATTAACTAATATAAAACATCAAGAAAATCCGTTATACTGCTGAGAAGACTATTTCAACACCCCGCCCGAGAAGTATTTCAGATGAAAATATGAGTTATTCAGATAAAATGCATCTATTGTTGAACTATAATATTTAAGTTTGAAGGGTGAACACAATTCATTCACATTGGATACTCAGCAAACGATTATCAATTTATCATAGATTTTTAAGAAATTGCATTCAATTGTCCAAAAAAAAAATCGTATTATTTCTTACAATATTTGCTTATGGACAATGATAGTAATACATGCTACCATTTGTTTGGCTTTTGTTGTAAGCACACTTCTTGATACTCAGCACAGGAAACGAGTTTCTGTTTTTTTTTATTTCTTTAATGATAATTCTCTAATTAGCCAAATTTAAAAATAACTTCTCGTTCCTTCGACTTATCTGCTATATTCCAAATTATTTAGTTGCTGAGTTTAATTTTTTGGAAACTGAGAACCTTTAAGATCATGAACCCCTTCTAATAACCTATTGACCTCCTTAAACTCCGTACGATTGTTAGATATCTATAGTACTGTTTCCCAGCAATATTCATTTTATATTTGGGAAGAGAGATTTATAGAGATTCTTAATGGATGCTAGATCAATGATCTTCGACCTTGGCGATAGGTTTAGTGATAATATGACGACTTGGCGAAAAACTTGGGGACTTCTGAGCCAAAATGGAAGAAATTCCCTAGAAAAGGAAAGAAAAATGGCTATATTTCTATTAGGAACCGAAACAGAGATTCTTCTGGAAAAGGCAAGAAATTTTACTATATCTCTATTAGGAACCGAAGCATGGATATTCTTTTAGAGAATTTCAAGTGACATCGTACTGTTATGAATTTTGTGTAAATTAGATGTAAATATTGTAATTATATTTATGAATTTTGTGTAAATTAGAAGTAAATATTGTAAATATTTATGAATTTTGTGTAAATTAGATGTAAATATTGTATATATTTATGAATTTTGTGTAAATTAGATTAAATATTGTAAATATTTATTTTGTGTAAATTAGATGTAAATATTGTAAATATTTATGAATTGTTGTGTAAATATTGTAAATATTTCCAAATAGTTTAATTGTACAAAATTAATTGTAACGAAATCGCACATCAGCGAGAAAAGACCGTTCTAAGGGGAATTACAACAGAAGATCGCCATATTTCACCAATTTGGGGATATAGGTGCGTTGGCGACATAATGAGGTCACTGACTACACGCTGAAATGTATAGTAGAAGCTAAGAAATAAACATTTATTTTTAGAAAATGATGGAGAAATTTCTAGACTTGTCCGGAGCGAACGCGTCCATTCTGCGTTTGCCTTGCCCACTTTAGTGGAATGCCATTTAAAAGGCACGACTTAAAGGCGGGGAGTTAGTTGAGTTCGGAAAGCGAACTACGTTTGGTTGGCTTAGCTTGAGAGAGCGACTTTCCTCTGGGACATGTGATCTATAACTTTGCTGTTATTTGAAATTAGCGGATTAAGTAGAGTTAATTTTCTGTGAATACGTAGTCTGTATAATTGTATTTGATATGTGTTTTCATAGACAATAAAGTATGCATCTTCGTGTCTCTCTTGGATGAGAATTATTATTTTCATGACAATACTCTGTTGGGAGGCTATATACAGACAAGACACTTTTAAATAAATCAGTTTCTCTTTGGAGTTGGATTCGCAGAGCACGCAATAAGTTGTGGAAGATGAGCAGTACCACTATTGTTATTAAATTATCAATTTGCTTTCTGCTTGCGTTGTTAATTTTTTAATTATTGAATTTTCTATAAGTTCAGAGCTCATACATTCCAGACTAAATTTTAAACCCTAATAAAATTTTTGACAGTCAGAAACATTATGGATTGTTTATAGGACTCACTTTGATGTTGATAGTTCTAGAAACAGATGGACGGATTTTGCATATAGAATGCCTTACAATGATAATCATTTCTCTCATTATCTCTGGAAGATACATAAATACTCTTGGCCGAGTTTTGGATTGAGTTTTGAGAAAGAGAGTGATACATTTAATATAAACATTCAATAACGCATTTTTCTAACTGTTTAAGAAATAGCTTCTCTTCAATTGAATAAACATTTTATGCCTCAGAAATTAAATTAAGGGGACATAATGTCTTAAGAATTCTAAATATTTTTGTATATAAAAAATTTAAGACAATATTCATTATTTAATTAAATAAACTGCCACATAATAATTTTGCTGTCTTCTTTAAAATAAAAAGGTTCTAATTTTTTAAATTATTTTTTGAATAAATAATAAAAAAATTGATGAATAGTCAATTTAATTTTTTTTATTTTGGTCCTTATTGGTATTTTTGATCTTTAGTATTTTCATGAGAAGATGAACTTTCTGGAAAATACAAGAATTATAGCTCTATCTATTCGGAACCAAAATCTGAAGATTCTTCTGGAAAATCCCATGAGATTCCTTGCTCTGTTGGAAGCCTATATCAAGGAGAGGCGCTTTAAAACTAATCAATTTATCTCTCAGGAGTAAAGCTCGCAAAGTAAGCGGGTTTTTATTTTAATAACGGTTTGCTGTCTGCTTGAGTTGTAAGTTTCTATAAGTATTATTTTTAGAATAGATCTTGCAATATTTTTGTTACATGCATTTCACGCTTTCTGGAATATTCTAGGAATAACAGGTCGTTTTCCATTAACTAATCTACTGGACCTTATTCATTGTACACCCACTGGTAACTATTTCTGTATTCTTCCATTGTTTCTGTAACAATATCCAATTTTTGCGTAAAAAAAGACATAAAATTCTTATAGAACTTTATGAAAAAAGGTTTGACAAATGATTTCGATTTTTATTCATTTCCAGTATATATGCTGCTATTCCTTCGAATCTCTTTAGAGCTGCGGTGCTCATAAATCACAAAAAAAAACCCCACGAAATTTTGCAAATTTTTTATATACAGTTGCTTTTTGCTTCTTTCTGAGGAATTTCTTTTTTCGGAAACCGATAATTTAATCAGAGATTTAAATTTGCTTGCTTTTCATTGTATTTCAGACATCTACTTTATAAGGGGAGAAAGCTGCAACAAAAAAAAATCTTACTTTCAAGGACTCTACTTCTTTTTTATCTGCAAAGGCTGACAGCACAAGTTGAATATAAATTAGGGGATAATACATCATCTCAAGAGCAAATATAACTGATGGTGGTTTTATCTCCTATAAAAAAAGAAATATCTTATACAGAAGAAAATAGCTAATGTAGTAATTATTAACTTTTGTAATTCTAAAATTGTGAAGCAGTTATCATGAGTTTAAAACTAATGACAGCTAAAGAAAAAGAAATTACTGTAACGTTGCAATTTTGAAAATGATTATGTTAAAGAAAATTTATTTTAAAATAAGAAAAAAAATAATAAAGTAAGGAAGATTTGAGGTTATAATCTGAATACGCCATTTCTTAATGATTAAAAATGTTTGTTTTTGAAAGGGTTCACTGTGTTTCTTCTTTCGTGCTTAAAGGACAGGCCTTAAAAAAAGTAAACGTTATTATTGTTCTCATGTTCCACTTTACAACGGTAGGAGGGGTACAGTAGCTTCTGAGGATGTGAACCCTCGAACACCCTAGAGCAGAAGTCTGATTTCTAGCTCACACACGTCACAAACCCTTTTAACGAGCCAGACTTCATTCATGCATTTCATTCATTCATCAACATATCGTAATTTAGATCTGGAAGAGAGAGCGCTCTTTGTTCTCTCGACACGGAGGACTTTGTGACCACAGCAGATTTAACATGCGCCAGCCACCACATACACAGAGAGTCTTCGGTTGGTGGGTTCCCAAGGGATGTGAATCCAACGCCTTAGCAACCAAGCTCTCCCGGTCCTAAGTAAATTTTATTAAATGCTGTTTAAACATTCAAAAAATTATGATAGCAAATAAATTTCTTCCAAGTTTTTTTAACGTATTGTATACCCTTTTTCCTATGCATTCAAGTCAAAACCCAAACCTCTTTAATTAAAGTCTAATAACAGATATTTCAGTAGTAAAGCTTATGGAATATAATATAATTAATGGAATATAATGTTCAAGTTATGTATAACTTGAACAGTATATTCCATTAATTTGGAACTAACCATTTATTTGGTTTTTACTGATTTGCTAATCCAGGTCTGTTTTGGAACGAAAAGCAGTTTTTAAATCATTTTATTAACGAGTTGCATTTGCACTAAAGAATAAACAATGCATGTATCTGGTATTAATTTACGCTATTAATTTTGCATAAATATTACCTGCCAGAAATTATTAAATATTACCTACCTGACTGGAAATTATTATTCCAGTTATAAACAACCTCCTCTTTTCTGTATATAAAGGCTAAAAATTATTTTTAGAGTTCAGGTTAAACTTTTACCTTAACTGTTTAGCTTAGAGTCTCAGATTAGTTTCGGAAGCATTTCATATGTTTCTTAAATGATTTTTAAACTAATTTACGTTACAGCAACAGTTAACAGTTATGTCACTGAATGTGTAAAAATAATCACAGAGCATATACAATAACTCCCTAAATTCTAATTTAAATCTTACATGCAAGGAATCCTCAAATAATTATGCAATATCAGATATTTTGTGACTCTATGTGTGTGTGCTTTTTTAATTTATTATAGTCATGCTTCTTAGGTATATTTTCTGATAATCTTCATTCATTCATCTGCTCTGTTTAACAGTCTTATACAAGAAAACTCCTCATCTTAAGGAGACAAAACTAAACTGAATGAATTTATTTAATGGATTGAATTTATTCTTCTTTCCTAAAGGGTTTCTAATGTTAGCCTATCAAAGTAGACGTGAGCATTTAAAGATATCTCTGATTCATGACTTTTATCTTTTCTTGCACTGATCACTTTGATTTTCTCTTGCACCCATGACTGATTTTCTCCTGCACTCATGACTGATTTTCTCCTGCACTCATGACTGATTTTCTCCTGCACTCATGACTTTGATTTCCTCCTATAGCTTCTCTCTCTCGAAATCTGTAATCAAATGGAACTACCATATTCCATTAAGAATCGCCGATTATTCTTTCAGAGGAATTATTTTTGAAAAAATTTAATTATTTTTAAAGAATAATTTTCGATAAAAGAGTAGTCCCTATATTTTCATCATTCGTCATACATTACTAAACTGATACTTAACTTTGGAAACAGTCTGTTATGCCGTCATTTCTTCACTTACGATAAAGCCAGAAAAGTAATTTTCTTTCTCAATTCCAAAATTGAGATTTTGCCATATAGTGTAAAATTTATTAATTCCTTCATTTTAATATTTTTCTTATTCAGTAGTGATGCATTTCGTTACAAAAACGTTTTTTAATATCAGTGCAGCAGTTTCATATTATTGACAAATAAAGATTAATAAATGCTTCATTTTCATAAAAAGCAGCAGAGTAATTGAAGTTAAAATAGATAATTTAAATATTAGTTGTTGTTTTTGAAAATTTTTATAAAGAGTAAAGAATACAAGTTTTATATAAATAAAAATTTGGAACATTCTTTGAATTACTCTATTTTTTTGTGTATGTCTAAGCTCAAATTCTCATTTCTTAGCTTCATTTTTCAAATGCACTGAATTAGCAAAATTATTTTCCAAGAAGTCATGTATTGATTTTCAAAAGGAATGAATACAGTCGGTTTCATATTAAGGTTAAACTATAAAAACTTTCGTTCTCAAATGAATTATTTTACGCTGAAACTTTTAGAGGGTCTTATAGCCCATGCATTATATAATATAAAAGAGCTAACATCCTCTTTTTAATCTATCATCGTTGGAGTAATCTATGGGAAATTTATTTTTATATCTGTGCTGCCATCTATTGCTAAAAATTAAAATCAACAGTCGTTATACTTTCCAGTTCAATTATTTAAAATAAATCAGACATTTACTCTTACATTCCCTCAACTATCATACACACACATATGCGTTCCAACATTCTTCCGATTTATTTGCTCTTCTAACTTCTCAAAACTGTCTTCATTTTTAAATAAATGTTTTATAACTTTTATATTTTTATTCAACGCCTACAAAATAATACAAGCGATGCAAATTAATAAAGATAAAATACCCTGATTTTGAAAAAACTAAACACTAATTTAAATTTACAAAATCTTGACACTGATTAAATATCTAAAATGATAATCTTTCAATAAATAATTCATTATTAAAAGAAATCAAACTCATTTATATAAAAGGGAATCTTGCTATAATTCTTAGACATATCGCCAAATAATTAGAGTTCAAGAGTCGGGTAAGAAGAAGGCTATAGCTGTCTTCCTTGAGGGCACCATAGAGACAAAACTTTCATATAATCGTATTTGTACCACTCTTTAAAGCCTAGTGAAAGGACGAGGAAATAATGGCACACATCGGGCGCCATTTATCCATTCTGAGCCAAATATATATCGCCAATCAATCAAATGTAGCAGCTATAGATGTCTTCCTTGAGGGGTGATAGAGACAAAACGTTCATAAACTCGTATTTGTACCACTCTTTAAAGTCTAGTGAAAGGACGAGGAAATAATAGCACACAACAGGCGTCATTTATCCTTCCTAAGCCAAATATATATCGCCAATCAATCAGATGTAGTAGATATAGATGTCTTCCTTGAGGGATCATAGAGACAAAACGTTCATAAACTCGTGTTTGTACCACTCTTTAAAGTCTAGTGAAAGGACGAGGTAATAATGACACACATCGGGCGCCATTTATCCATTCTGAGCCAAATAATATATATCACTTATCCTGACTAGCAATAAACTAAAACGCTAGAAAGCTGAATTACTCGCTTTTCTCTTTTTGAATGATGCATTTATTATTCTATAGCAAACATATCATTTGATAGTACAGTGTCCGTATCGCTGTTCACTTTCCGAATATCCTGGAGAATCCCAAATTACACCGTTAAAAATCGCTAAACTAGAAGTTCTTTTACTTTATTTAAACTAGACAGCTAAGCAAAAATACTTAATTTTAGTAAGCTTACCCAACTTATAAATCAAATGAGTGTGTATTAGTCCCAAATTTTATCCCAGAAAAACTTTTTTTATATTATCAACAAAACTAATGTTTGAATAAAAAAAGTTAAAATTTTATACTCAAATGGAAATTTTAAACTGTTTAAAAAGAACTGTCATATTTTTGGGGTAACAAATTTACTAGGCTTCTTCTCTTAGTGAAATATCCATAAATTCTGTTAGAATTGTTTCAGATATTCTATGAATTTAACGTAACCAAAAGAAACAATTACCTCTATTTATAAGAAGTTCTCTACAAAATGGGCTAAAGTACTTTAACTATATATCTCAATAATCCAGATTTTTTTTTCAAAAAATAGTAAATACATAATCGCGTGACATCTTAATGACACAACAGCATTTAAATCATTTACTTAAAATACGATTTATCTCAAACTGCAAGAAACTTAAAGAGAGATAAACTCTAATCAGTGAAAGAAATTGCACAAAACCATAGTTATTTATGTTTCCTTCAAATAATTTTTTTTGTAAGTTGGTTTTTAAACTTGCATTTTTGTGCAATCTGCTGCTGAAGTCATTTCTTGTCTAGTTGTCAAGAACTGTTGACAGGAAACAGACGTTATAGAAGGAAATATCATTTTAACTTGACAAGTGTTTTTGCTTAACAAAAGTATTTTCAGTTCTATACACAGGTGATGGAAACGAATTTGAACCTCTTTAAATAAACAGAAATTCTCAGAATATGGTAATTCATTTCTATTTTTTTTATCCTATGTAGGGCATAGGTTTATCCTGAATCTGTGAATAGTAAAACTATTAACAAGATATATTTTTTTCAGAATAAGATTAATCACTCCTTGTTTTCTGTAGCACTTTTCAAATAGTAAAATAATACATTTTTTGTAATTTCCCCTAATTTATTCCATCCCTTTCACACTCTCCTTATATACTATATCTTTATCAAATTTTCAATCGTTAATAAAAGACTTTTTTTTTGACCCACTCAAGTTCAAATACATTTTCTTCAACTCGTAGTGGATGATACTTGATGTTAATACATTTTTTTTCAAATATTAATTCATTAACTAAATTTAATGAATTTTTAATACTTAAAATAGAGTTATAGCAGTTTATAATGGAAATTGAAACCAACAGGCAGTATCTCAATGGGTAAAATGCGAGGATTTCAATATCGTTCAGATGAAGGTTAAGAATGCGTGTTTAACTCTTGGGAAAATCAATAATTTTTGATAAATTGCTTATATTAATTATTCAATAAAAAGTGACTAAAATAAAAATTTTCTTTGTTGATCTAAGTAGGAATCGACTTTTATATATATATATCTATATATATATAAGTCGATTCCCTATGAGATCAACAAAGAAAATTTTTATTTTAGTCACTTTTTATTGAATAAT
>JAOUZG010047196.1:7496801-7519961 GCA_026289955.1 Argiope argentata
AAACAAAGTTTTGTAACTCGACCGATTTTGAAATGAAATAACAGCTATGATGTTATAGTTGTACGCCAACCTTTTAAAAAAACATTTTCTGTCAAAGAAGCATACTTAATAATAAAGCAATACTGGTAAAAGTGGGTCAACCTTTTAAAAACGCTTCTGGTTTCAAAGAAGCATACATAGCAATAATACAATACCGTTAAAAGAAGGTAAAAAAAATATATGCGATAAAAAGATTTTGGTGAATATTTTCATATATGCTTCATTGCCTACGCAATTTCGAGTTTCAATTATTCGTTACTTTCAATTATTCAAAAAATCCCTAACGGAAATAACATCACATTCTCACATGAAAATAATAAATAAATTCTTTAATAATAAGATATTACTGCTGTTCCAGTCTTATTTAAAAAGATGCAAACAATTTATTTAAGAAAACTCTTTCTTAAAATTTTAATCAATATTCTTCAGCATTAGTTGGGTAACCATCCAGAACAGACTTATCTTCAGAGAATCATTTTTACTGAATATTTCAATATAATTCAGAATTCTCCATGAAAATCCTCACTTTTTTCCAATAATGAATATTAAAATCCTTTTTCCTAAAAAACTCTCAAGATGTAATCATTCATTCTAATCAAAAATAAAAAATACATTCCATATATACTTGAGAGAGCAACGAATTTAAAAAGTGAGATTATAACACATAAATAGCAAAAATTCAAACAGAATTTCAGATTCAAAAAGGAGAAAGAGCAAATCATTTTGAAACAAATCAATAAATACAAAAATGTCGGAATTTAAATATAATACACTAAAGTTAGAATATTGCTATACAGAGAGTAAATTTAACGTTAATAATTGGAATTAAAGTAAATTTTCTTAGGAAATTACAGTCCCATCTTCTAATTGCTATCAAAGCAGTCTAAATAAAATTTAACCTAAGAAATTTACTCATAAAAGATTTCCAAATTCTTTTGAATTTTTCTATTTAATTAAATGCAATAGAATTGAAAATTCTTGGAATTTTAGATTAGACACACTTTCCGGATTATTTCATATCCAATTACTTCTAAACAGTTTAAAATGGTGGTGCAAAAATCTACCAAATATTTAATATGATATGAAACTTTGCATCAAATCAATTCAATTGTTTTCGAAACAAATGGTAAAATATACTATATGAAATTTAAGAAGAATAATTATTAAGATTGTTATTCTTTACTCATGGCTGTTATTCTTGACATCCTTCTTTAATTTCTTATGCATTGATACGTGTCTATACTACAATTAAGATATAAAATTTTGTCCCAAATATGGCAAAATCTGCCCTAACATCTTAAAAACCATATAAAAAATAAAGTCAATTCCTACTTAGGTCAACAAAGAAAACTTTTATTTTAGCCATTTTTTATTATATAATTACAATTAATATAAATAATTTATCAAAAATAATATTGATTTTCACAAGAATTGAGCTGGCATTCTTCACCTTCACTTGAAACATACTGAAATACTTACATTTTACTGATTGAACTACTGCCTATTCGCTTCAAATTTTATTAGAAATTGCTAAAACTCTAATTAAATTATCAAAAATTAATTTAATTTAATGAATCAATTAATATTTGAAAAAACTGTATGAACATCAAGTGTCATCCACTACAAGTTTAAAAACTTGTGTTTGAAGTGAATGAATAAAAAGTGTTTAATCAAAGATTGAAAATTTGAACAAGATATTTAAATATACATAGGGAGAGTGTGAACTAATAGCAGAAACTGAAAACACGCATACACATAGATTCTGTTATTTTCAAATATATAGTGCCTTAAACTATTAAATTATGAATAAAACTTCTAAGACAATGATATTATGTATCGTAGAATTAATGACACTATCCTATTCACCTTATGTAGTAATGATGTAACAGAAATTACATCGTTTGTTTAAAAACGTCACTACTGATGAACAATTTGTATACAAAATTGTGTGTTTATGTGTTTTTAAGCAAAACATTTTTAAAAAGTAATATTTTTTTTTCATTTAATAACTGTATCCTGACGTTTCTTTAATTTTGTATTTTTGATACTTAATTATTGATTGATTTTCAAATCATATTGTATTTCATCAATTAAAAATGTAAAAATAATAAATGTTTTATTATTCCTATTTTTTATGGAACTTTCAAAAAAGTATGCCTAACTTAAAGACTTCCGAAGACCAAATAAAATATGTATAAATTTATATTCCTTGTAGAAAAAAACATTATCTTAATATTTAGTAAAAAAGAGCAAATACAGCAGTAGAAATTAATATTTGCTTCTTGACTTTTGTTCATGATTTTTCTGATTCTCAGCTTTTCTGTTTCGTAAGAAATCTTACTCTATATGAATTGAACCAAAGTAAATAAGAGTTTCAATCTCATAGAACTATTTTCATCCATAAAGGAGAAACATTGCCTTCCCGTATTAATACTTCCAAATATTAAAACAATTTCATATACCAATTTTTAAGTATTTCTTAACATCCATGGAAAATATTTGTAAAAATTCAAGCTTTCAATTTCGTTGAATTCTGCCTTCAAATCAAAATCACTAAATTAACAATACATAAGAATTTACTACAATAGATTTAACAAGGAAATCTAACGAAACGGATTTTATTATTAAAATCTTTATATTTAAAATCCTTGTCTTTATTGTCTATATTATATTATAATCTCTGTCTTTATTGTCTATATGATATTATAATCCTTGTCTTTATTGTCTATATTATGTAATATTATAGTCCTTGTCTTTATTGACTATATTATATCATAATCCTTGTCTTTATTGTCTTAGATTTAAAATATACAAATCTAATTTCTAATTGAATTCGATGACATGAAATGTTTCCCACTTATAGAAATTTCCAGATAAACTTAATCAATTGTTTCGTATTTTTAGAAATGTTCAAAATTAATGCACGACATTTTTATGAAAGCTTTTGCTACTTACTGCTATATTGAGTGCTCTGCATGCAGCTCAAGAATTTAAAAGGCGTATATTATTATTAATTAAAACAATGCGTAATATATTGTTAACGAATTTTGTTTTATTCTTAGCAAAAATTATCATGCTTGTTAAAAATACTTTATTTATACAAATCTCAGTAATAAATAAGAAATTGGGAAAAGAATTGGAAATTGAAGTTCTTGTCTCCAGTCATTTATTAAAACTTATTTTTCCGATTATGTATGTCAGATGGGAAGTCAAAATCTATTATTTTAAAGGTCACTCTATCCAAAAAAGAGCAAAGAAGCTGTCGCTTAATAATTTTGAATATTGCTTTTGATTCTTTAAAGAAATTGAAATTCACGTATGAAGATCCGCTGTGTGCCATAGATAGAATGACACAGTTCTTCATTCGAAATAGCAAAATTTGCGTCCCATTCATCTCCCACTAAGGTATATTTAAAATCGGGAAGCAATCATTTTATATTGAAAAGTAAATGACAATACAATTTCTCTTTATAAATGAATCATTAGATATATTTAAAATATGTGTTATCGGCAAAAGTTTATAGCAAGATAGAAGTAGACACAAGCGACAAATAACAAACCAGTTTCCATGTGGTTTCATTCATATGAAAGGGCATAACCGTAAATTTCTGCTTAAATTCGATGTAATAAAGTTTGTTTGGAGAATAAATAATTTGAGCTTGTAAACAATGACCAGTATATTCCAAAAAAAGAAAATTAATCACAAACTCTGTTATGTATATAAGCCACTTAATGGGGGGGGGGGGGTAAACTATTTAATAAGATGACACCTTCTAGTTTGGGCATATTTTCTTATTTTGATTCAAATAGAAATACAGGGAAGAACAAAATTGGCAAAAAAAATTTGAAAACAAAAGTAGAGATAATAATAATAATACAATGAATCCGGCCTGAAGACTTTTTTAAGGGTCACCCTCAGGCAGGGATTCAAATAAGGGATTTTTTCTGTGAAAATACAGGGAAGACTTATCTATGTATTTGAAGTAATTTTAATATTGAATTATGATCGTTAAGTATATTGATTATTTTTTGCTTACAACTATCAAAATGCGATTAATTCATTCACATTTGGCAAAACAGTTAAGCGGTTAAAAAAGACAAAAAAAAAAGGATTCATCTGGAATTTTTAAAAGATAATTTATTTAGGAGTTAACTAAAACCCACGCAGGAATTTATTTGAAAGACTAATATTATTGTCAAATGAGGATGTTTAATCTTAATCGTACATCTTTACAGGGACGTTAAACATCATGCTGATTAATACTGGAAATAAGAAAAGACTTCATTAATTTTTCTCCTTCATTCTACCTAATACGTTTTCCTTTTTTGCTTAACTTAATCGCATTATCAAAGACATAGATTTTATATATTGCCTCTAAAAATATAAAGTATAATAATAAGACTTTGTAGAATATTAAATAGCAAAATTTCTCTTAAACTTTATTGAGTTCTTTTCACTTTTAAGATTTTTAAGCATTTAGAATTTCGTAATCTTTTTAACATTGCAAAAGAAGAATATTTTAATTCAGGATTCATGCAGTATAAATAAATATTTATCTTGTAAATTTACATGGAAGAATTGAATCATATAGTTTTATATCCATTCAAAAGAATTGCGTCTTTCTTTTAAAAAATATGCCATATAATGTTTCAAAATAAATGAAAAAAAAATTATTCCGGGAATATAAAAAATATTTTAATGAATCAAACTAATTTCTAGCTCTCGAATGAATACTTTTGTTCTATTTACTTTTCAATGTCTATAGAAAGAAATTCGAATGAAACCTATATCATCTGAGGAGAAATAAATCTTACCCAGAAAGATTCCCCGCAAAAGTTATCCATTGTGTGACAACATCTTTCTCTCCTGTCAACTATTAAATATTGAACCGCACAACCTGTCAAAGAAAAATTCTTTTAGAAAGAAAAAAATAATAATAACAAAATCCGAGGTTCAAACTGGCAACTGTGAAACTCGTGCTAATACGCATGCTCATAAAATTTCGAAGGAAGGCGTGGCTGAAAGAAATGCCGATGAAATAAATATGAAAGCCATGCTATTTACTAGTTAAAGGCTTAGTTGGAGTTTTTCTGTTTATTGAAAAACATTACGTCACCAAGATGCTCATTCATTTAAAAAAGAAAAAAAAAGCCCTCAACACAATGTATATTAGATTTTGTAGTACAGTTCGCAAATTCTTGAGAGGAAAAAAGGAATCACGAGACAGAAACTTATCGTTCATAGATGCAACATCCATCTCTTAAAGAACGCGTAATGATGTGCCTACAAACTATTTTATCAAGCAGGATTCAAAAGAGTAACTCAAATATAATCCAGCGAATCAATTTATTAAATTACAAATTATATTTTCGAAATATAATAACAGACGAAAATAGTTGCAGAAAAAATATGTATTTTTCATTGGAAATCGAAAGAAACTTGCTGCATTTCGAAAGACATTACATTAACCTTTACAATCTTACAATCTTAAAACATAAATGACGCATTAAAAAATTACAATCTTCTTTTAAAGATGGGAAATCTTGAGATATATTAGGTTTTTTTTAAATATTCAGAAACCCTAAAATGAAAATAAATATTTGAAACTCAAATATTTCTATTTGTAAAAAAATTTAAAGATATAGATAAGAAATTTTTAGAAAAAACAAGTAACATAAAAAACATTTTTTTTAAAACAATTTCTCTTTAGGTTATTTGAATTTTTTTTATTTTAGTTATTTTTTATTAAATAATTACAGTTGTTGTTGTTGTTCTCTTGTTCCGTCTTACAACAGAAGAAGAGGTGCCCCAAACCGTAATTTTGATCTGACACAAAGAACAATCACCTGGTGTCCGACTTCGAATCAACTATTGAATTGAAATAATTGCATATATACTATGGTGTTTGTTACATACCAATATGAAGTGTCATTCACTCTTTGCTTTGGAATAATGGCTGCTACACTATGAGGAAAGCTATTTACATTTTTTTTTCTTTTAATGTTTCTGATCCGGTTTGAAATCCGAAATCTGAGTAAGACAATCAAGCTGCTCAACACCTATGGTATGAATTAAAAGTTCGAACTGTTTTAGACAACAACAGCGATAGGGTTCTCTCATTTTCCTTTAAAATAATAGATGTCGCAATTGCATTAATCTATCTTCTCTTTTGAATAATAGATGGTGTTACCTCATTAGGTATGCATCCCATAGAACATCCAATTGTTACCTACAAAGGAGATGAGATGCTGTTCTGTTAGATAACCGCGCGTCTTGTCTTTTGTGTTTGTTTTGTGAGAAATGTCATCATTAAAGAAATGTTCCTTAAAACATACTTCTTGTTTCCACAGGACAGATTATAAAGATCTTCATTCCACCACATTGACGCCAACGTGAGGTTCGACGTGTGTGAAATGTGATCCTTATCATAGATCAGATTATAGATTTTAATCCATTGGACAAAAATATTTTAATCAAAAATCTCCCTGTCGCTCAGCGGATTGTGAGGCTCCCTAAATCTCTCCCTGATGCGACAGTGGATATATTTACTGAAGGATCCAGAGTGAATGATTCAGCTGGATTCGCCGTGTCCCTATTTAAAGATAACCATAATTTTAATAATTTTATTTTTAAACTGAGTTATTTTGATTCGGTGTTTCAGACTGAGCTGGCCGCCATTGATTATGCGGTCAGCGGGGCTGTCGAGAAAGGGGGAAAAGTTAATATCAATTCCAATAGATTATCTTCTATCGCCGCCTTGGAAAGTCACAACTCCAGGTCTGGGTTCTTCAATAGAGTTAAACAGAATATAAGCTTATCGCAAAATAAAGTTGGATTAAGATGGGTTAAGGCCCACATCAGCAATAAGGGGAATGAAATTGTCGACCACTATGCTAAAGAGGCAACGGTGTCGGGGCAGGATTACCCTATCCCGGTTCCATACTCCTTTTTAAAACGAAAATTAAAATCATTGATTTTAAAAGAATGGACGGCTTATTGGAATAATAATGATCCCCCCCTGGAGTCCAGGTTAGAGTTTACCTAAACAGGGTGGACGAAGCTTTTTTAATACAAAACAGAAATTTAATTTACTTTTTAAGTGGGCATGGACTCTTCCCAGTATATCTCCATCGATTTAAGAAACTGAACTCTCCCTTATGTTTATGCAAGGAAATAGAAGAAGTGGACCTTTATATTCTTAACTGTTTATTAACTAAAGTATTTCATCTATAAAAACCCACGTATCTCCACGAGAGAGCCTGGTTTAACAATTTAATCAGAAATAAACAAGCATTAAGTAAAATGGGTGGTTTTTCAGGGTTAGTAGAAGTATTTGCGACTCGCTGACCCAATCTGAGGAAAATTGATGGAACTGATTACCTTTTAGATGTTGAAATTCTTTATTTAATATATTAAGTAATTTTATATTTTTTAAATTGTATATTATAAACTAACTTGCAAACAACCCTCTAAAATTTTAAATAAATATTGATGTCGGGGGTTCCCTAACGTAAATAAACCAGGGAACCAAGCTTACAATAATGATTTTAATAGCATAACTTTTTATTGGGCTGTCTAATTAATTAAGACTAAACCCTTGGGATCATCATTAAACTGATTATAAAAAAATGTTATAATTGTTTTCATTATAGCTATTTTTTTATGTTATGACGAGTTTCAACTCACTGACACCAATTATGGTAGCTTTTAACTTTGACTCTCGAGATTTTAGGATCTTTAACCATTTTTAATATATACATTTATATTTTATACATTATCTTTTAACCATTTTATTTATGAACAAAAGACAACTGTCTGTTTTATTAAATGACTTTTAGGAAATTGTTTTTCTCGACTTAACTAAGGAACATTTAATCTTCTTAATTTTAATGGACATTTCCGCTCTCTTGCAAAATATCTTACTTGATCCTCCAATCCATGGTCTATTTTTAAAACAATTTTTTTATTAAATCATGACATCTCTTTGGCTGCTCTAACACAATGGTTTGGTCCCGTCTCAGAGAAAACAAACATCCTGGTTCCACCCTTGAAATAATAAATTAGGAATGAGTTGGGTATGTGTAAAAGAAAATGCACCTCGTTGTAAAGAAAATGTATCTTTGAAATTCGTTCCTACCCTTCATTATACTATTACTTACTATTGATTTTTTAAATATTTCTCTCCAAGTTTTTAATTTTCATTACATTTTGATACGTTTAAAATTCATTCACATTATAATATCTTAATAAAAAATTTTAAATTTGATTGGCAAAAATGTATTTATCCTTGGAATTCGATACTCGATTATTATTATTATTATTATTATTATAAACTTCATTTCACGGGAAAGAGATTTGCCACTTAAAATACAAATTTTAAATTATATTGGTGAATTTTAAACATATTTATTTATCTGCACCCTTTATCTGTTCTATGAGTTACGGAGTGTCCGCTCTGAGCACGAAATCTTATGTGTCCGCTATAGCCACGTCCGCTGTACCCACGCCACCTGTGGTACATATTCCTTTGTATCGACTAGAGCGGTCTGGGTAGGCTTAGAAGGATAAAGACGATGCCAAGTATAGGTTGAAATCTGAACAGCCATAAAACACTACGACTTTCGTTTGAATATAAAATAAAAAAGGATAAAAATAAAATTGAAAGAGAATTCATTTGTGAGCTAAAGATAAAACTGAAATTTTTAATAAATAGGAAACCTTACCTAAAATAAGTCAACACAACGCTGCAGTGCAAATGAAAATTTCAGAGCCTCTTCTTCGTAAATTGTAAAAAATCGTTAGTTTTTGTAAAACAGCAATAAATGTTGATGAGCCCGACTGGGACGAGTATTTGAAGGAAAACACACAACGACCTTCCAAGCTTTCGTTGAAATAAGTCAAATTCTTGATATTTTGATACGAGGAATGATGCATCGCTCAACAAATATTACAAAATGGTATGAATAACATATAATTGAACCAATAAGAAATAATTGTCAAATAAAATAATTAGTCCGTAAAGAAATAAGTGGTAATTATATAAAAGTTAACCCTTGCATCATTGAATTCAATTTAATAAACATTTAGAGGAGGAAAAAAATCTACTATTAGTTCGATTTTAAGAATTCATAAGAAAATTCTGCATTTTTATTTACATTAAAAAATTGTATGATTTTGTAGTAAAATTATTAAAGTATCGTTAAAAGAGCATATAGAATAAGAAATTCACCTTTAAATAATATATTTAAATAAATGTTCGTGTAAGAGCAGGCCGTTTACAGACCAGATATTGCTTTGTATGGTCTTCGACACTTTAAAGAGGAAATTATCTTTACTTTTCATCCACAATCAAAAGTCCAAAATTTTGCAGCAGTTTCATGTTTTGTGAATCATTAACACTTAAATTCCTGAACGTTTAGTGACTTTAAACAAGAATCGTCCCTATATCAAAGTTTTAAACTGAACTTCAGAAAACCGATGTCGATATAGTTCCATTAACAACTTAAAAATTTTCTCAGAAATAAAACCATCTGTTGTTTTCTCCAAGCTAAAAACAACGATGAGCGATATTTGATATCATCTAAATTACATGTAATGTATTCATATAATTTAGCTTCAATTGTCAATATTCATTAGAACAACAGGTTGAAAATTTAACTAATAAAAATTAACTGTCATTGTAAAACCAATTATTAATGTTTAACAAAAATGTTAAATAAAAAAGATAATATTAAAATTGAAATCTTTGATGTCTAAATAAAAGCATTTTAAAGGATAAAATTGCTTTTACCATCAATCGAGCATGATGTAAATATCTTAGCGACGAATTTTAATGACTATCAAAATCTGCCCGCTATATTTTCCTAGGCCCATTGGCCTCAAAAAGTTAAGGTACATGTTTTTCGAAGCTCACCATTAAAAAAAAGGCAGTAACAATGAAATGAATAGTTAGCAAGAATGATAATAATGAACTTTAAAACCATTTACGCAAAAACGATAGCTTCCACTTTTATTTTATAGAAAAAAACATATATTTATGAGTGAGAGAAAAATATGCAAATATCAAGCTTTCGTACTTTTGTGTGTAAGTTGTGTTGATTTTCAACTTTTATTGGCAATTTTGGTGACAATAGTCAGTAGAGTTTAGAATAAGTCTCAGAGAAGTCGTTTACTCGATTCGTTAAGGTGGCGGGTAGTTGGATGGATGGAAATGGGATCGTCGCAGGCCGATGCTGCTAGACGTCTCAATGTGTCTCGTTGTTCAGCGACTTAGGGATTAATACCAATCCGAAGATTCTGTGTCCAGAAGACCTGTTCCAGGCCGACTATGAGCTACAACACCTACAGAAGACCGTTTTCTAGCTCTTTCGACCCGAAGGAGAAGAGCCACTACTGTGCCGCAGCTCGTTGCAGACAACTTTGTAGCACCAGGAAGAAAAATGTCCGCTGCTACGGTGCGAAGTCGTCTTCACAATGCAGGTCTCTGTGCAAGACGACCAGTTGTGGGTGTTCCCCTCAACGGACGACATCAAAAGGTCCGCTTATGCTGGGCAAGAGCACATGTTTCCTGGATCCAAGAGCAATGGGCTTCTGTGCTGTTCACAGACGTGTCCAGATTTACATTGGAGAGTGATTCAGGGCGTATACTGGTCTGGAGGGAACAGCATACTAGATACCATCAATCCAACACTGTTGAAAGACACAGTTATAGAGGTGGTGGAATTATGGTTTGGGCAGGGATCTCGCTTGGTGGTCACACTAACCTGTATGTGTTCCATGAAGGAACTCTGGCTGATCTGAGATCCTAGATTCATATGTCCTACCATATGCTGGTGCTATTGATAATGACTTCATTCTGATGAATGATAATGCACGAACTCACTGAGCTCAGATTGTTGAGGAGTATCTTGAGGATCACGGTTTGGAACGAAAGGAATGGCCAGCTCGATCTCCAGACTTGAATCCGATAGAACATTTTTGGGACTATCTTGGTAGACAGGTTGTTGCTTTAAATCCTCCTCCAAGGTCGTCACATCAGCTGGAACAAGGCTTACTCTATGTCTGGTTTTCGTTTCCTATTCCAGTGTCCGACAAGTTATTAAACAGCATGGTAAATCGATGCTGCCAACGCATTCAAGTTAGGGGTGGACACATTCCTTATAAGAACCCATTTTTGTATTGTTTCTATGACATTTTACCACATAACACTGTGATGTGCTGTTTTCTCTAAAAATGGACTTTTCCGAAAAAATTGTTTTTTTTTTTGTTATAAATCATTTTTTCAATACACTTATACAAATTCCTATGATGCATTCAGTAAAAAACTATTTAATGCACATATCCTAAAATTTTTTTGTTTCTACATTCATCCATTTGCAAATTAGACGCGAAAAACCGGTTGCACCTTAACTTTTTGAGGCCAGTGTATTTCTAATAAAAACTATACGTAACTTCACTATCTCACGATAAATGTGCTTCAATTTTTCAGTACATTAAAAAGGTAATTCAAATTAATTTATTTCGCTAAATTATTTACATTCACTCAACTAATTTTCTTCTTCCTAATAATTTCATTTTTTTTTTCAAACAACGTCTAGACTCAGTACTTGAGATAATTCATGTTCAAAACCACTTCGTACATATGGTGTCAATACAGAAAATATGTTATTTCTGGATTTGCATACTATTCTAGAAATGGAATCGGTTTGTTGATTACATATCTATTTGGAAGTGACTTTCATACTTACACGCCATTAAACACCCAAATCCTCCTTCGGGTTTCTTTTGATTCAATAAAAATAATTCACCTTCTACAATTTTTATAATTTCTAACACACTAGCTTCGGCAATCTGAAACTATCGCATTCTGATATAAACTTACGTTTATGCTATTCTATGTGTCAGACTTACAGCTGGTAAATCCTACTTTATTTTAAAACTAAACATACATAATGTTTTTCTTCTATAGGAGATAACGTTCTTGCCTTCTTTAAAAAAATAAGAAAGTAATGGTGGTGAAAGAGGAGGGCATTTCTTCGCTACTTAATTGGCATTTTCAATCACGGACAGTTTAAGTTTCTGAATGTTATTTAAAAAATAATACTAGTGCCTTCCAAGTTTGACTGAAATTTGCTTCCGGTAATTTGATGAGATGTTCTTGTATTTCGCTTTAAAACGAAAAGAGGGGCGCAGTAGCTTCTGAAGGTATGGATCCCAACACCCGAGGGTGGAGGTCTGACTTCTAGCTCACACACATCATAATAACTTTTTACGGGCGGACTTCATGCATTTCGTTCCTTCTTCCACAGATCGTAATTTAGGTCAGGAACAGAGAACGATCACTTCTGACGCAGTACCCAGAGTGGTATCACTCACGACGTGGAGGACTTAGTGATCACGACAGATTTAACGTGCGCCAGCCGCTACACACACATGGAGAGTCTTCGGCTGCCAGATTCGAACTCGCAGCCCAAGGGATGCGAAGCCAACGACCTACCAACCAGGCTATCATGGCCTATTTGGTGAGATTTATTGGCAAATCAAATATTTCGATCATCACTTCTCAAATTAGAAGCCAAATTTGTAAACAGTTGATTCGAAAATAGACGGAAATTGACCAACGACAAGACAGCATATGCTACAGAGTGATATGAATGAACAAGTTGTCATGTGCATCAAGAAGTTTCGCACTTCCATCGCGATGAGGCTGTAATGAATACAAATAATTGTAGCCTATGGGCTGATCCTAGTCTAGTGCGACGTAACCAGGAACTATTCTCGTGCATCATAATTTTAATCGTAAAGGAAATCAGAATAAAACCAGATATAAATATCCAATCAGAATCAACATTCCCTTTTTCTTCTGATCGTCGGCACGAGGCTAGGCTTAGTTCGTAGGATATACGTATATATACTGCTGTTTTTAATACCGGAGAAATAAAATTATTTTTAAGGATGTTCAGTGATTGGAGCCCAAAACATCAACCTTTTATTTCCACACTCAACATGGTCACTCTTATCCTTAAAAGGCATGGGATCTAAACTTCTGATTTGCATATGAGGTTTCTTAATTGTTTCTGAAAGTGGAGGAGGAACAAATGGAAGGGGTGTGAACTTACTGTTGTTGCAATTTTTTTAAAAAATTAAAACATCAAAAAAATCCAATAAATACATTTAATACCTTTAGTTATGATTGTGATCTTTTTTGAGTTGCCACGTTACGTTTAAAATCGGTCGTCTCCTCACTTAGGTAGCCAGGCATCTTTTTAAAAAGAAATGTTACTTTAGCTCAGTCTTTTTTTTCTTTTTTGTATTTTATGGTGAAGAATCAACTTTGTTAATATTGCGCCTTTTTCAAGAAAAAAGATGCTAATGTTTTTCTCACGCAATGGCCAAAATATGAAATCTGCTCCATCGCTTCGTCATTGTTAGCAGTTTCCGATTTCAGCACAGTAAAAGGTTTATTTCTGGAAAATAGACATTTTCCCAACATTATTTGATTATATAAATTTTTTTCAATGTTTTTCTTGGCTTCTTTCGCGCAGAAAATAATTAGCATTACAAATTGTATGACAACAGAAACTTATTTTTAAAAATTTCAGCAAAAGTTTGGTGATGAAATTTTACTATTCAAAAATACTGATGTTGTAAGTGAGAAAGAAAAAATTATAATTTTTTAACACTGAAACAGACAGCAAGTTTATTAGAATACTGATTTTGAAAATTATAACAAAAATTCATATTTTCTTCTTGCACAATAACATATATGAAACTGACGTGATGACAGGGAAATGTGCGAGATTCAGTCAGTAAACAATAAATATTAAAAGTATCAAATGCATTTTTATATTAATTACTTGCCAAGACAAAGTGAATTAAGTAAATGTAGGTCAATTACTTTAAAATACCTCACAAATGCAAGTATTAAGCTCTTTTGCATAATTTAATTCATCTTTAGTATTAATAAAGAAACAAAACACATTATGAAATCCATTCTGAAACAATAATTACTCTTTTTGAAACATACGAAATTATGAGGCAATAGGAAACACCCTTTATGGATCAAGAAAATTAGCGACATTGCAAGATATAATTTGAATTCCATTATGTTTTACTTCCGATAAATAAATGAGCCATTACATTATGACCATCTAACTTTTAATAAAATAAGTACACATAATCTCAATTATAATTTGAAGAGTTATATGTGTTCATATGAATAATTGAGTGTCAAACAGAATGAATGAAGTGTCAATTTAGGAAAGGCTGAAGGCCATATTGTAACAAATTCACTTCACAGAAACTTCTTGTAAAGAACAATAGGGTTTCTAGGGCTATATCATATGCAGTGTATGAATGGAGCAATTAATACACTTTCATATGATCATATATTATTTTAACTTAATGAAATCAAAAAGGCCAGATTTTTTCTACACTATTTGCAGCAACTGCACATACATAATGGCGAAAATTAAAAAGCAATTACAAAATTTGTCCAACACTATGAGCTATGTATTTAAGTTCATTGCAATCTTTCTAATATACATTTTATACCAAATAACCAAGATGTGTTATCTAAACAAATGAATAAATCACATCCCCCCCATCAATTTGGCCCCAAATTCCAAGGAAAATTTGTTGGTAATTATTTATTAGAGGTACAATTGAATAGTGCACAGCATATGGCTTATTTCATTCATTACTCAGGTAGAATATAGACACTGTGACATAATGCTATATAATCAAATATTGGAAAGATACATTCATGAGTTATTTTTAATCTCATCCTCCTCATAGCAAAACTGACTGAAAATATCAAAATATTTATCATAACAAATCAAGTATATCATTTTCTGTTAAACCCAAATTGAAAATTTTGGGAGGATGAATAAAATTATACATGAATCCTTAATTTCACAAATATCTCAGATTTCTTGATGTACAAATAAGTAATTACACTGACTTAATATTTATTAACATTACTATATAATATATGGAAATAAAAATGCTGATATCAATATTTTGGCATCAGAACCATCCTCAAATGCACTTACAGTGCCAATGTCTAAATAAATAGCTCACTTTAAAATAATAATTATATTTAAGTTATGTATTTTGTTAAATAGTCGTAATGTAACAGCTCAGCAAATTAAAAATGTGCATACGAAATTAGATTGATTTGAATATTATTTTACACACGAATGCAATAGAGAAAACGGAAACCGGGAGGTAAACATTTGTTCTCAATTTTTCAAGCTGTTCACAAAATACCTCTGTGCAATTTCAACTCTTCCAGCCCCAAAATTTTTTTGAAATACTGAAACAACACTGCTTTATAGCAAAACTGAAAGTGGTTATGCAAAAATAGTCTTTAAAATTCTATACCCCCCCCCCCAGAAAAAAATCTAGTAAATTTAATATTTAGCATAAAGAACTATGCACCATAGCAGTTTAGAGAATATTTGAGCTCCCAGTTTTTTTAAACAAATATGTTATAAAACTTTCAAAAAATTGAAGCATTTTACTCTGAAACTAACAAATAAAATGTCTTTAGAGTAAACATCTGTTTTGTTCACATTTAATGAAACTAAAACAAAGAGTCAGGAAAATTCTTAATTCCAACAAAAAATCTACAAGTGTACTCATCGCGAATAAAATTTTAATCTAAAATTAGCAAAATTCATGAAAAGTGGTTGCATTAAAGCATAAACTACATATAATGCTATAAATATATCGTTGACATACACACACACACATACAAACATATATTTTTAGTATATGATAGAATTAACAGAGGTAAAAAATTCACAAGCATGTAATTGAATGTGCTTCAAAACTGAGTTAGTAATTATAAACCTTAACAGGGGGTCAAATAAAATTATCTATTTCTCAACGGAGTATTCTAATACTGGTTAATGATCTCAGCACCTGAGTATTATTCAACTATGTAAACTTTTTTTTCATTCTTTTTCAAAAATAATGCATTGAAAAGAAACAAGGTATATAAAGCGAAAATCTTACTTCTAATGAGTGGGAAAACAATTTTATGTATAAGCAGAATAATCTGCACGAAACTAGTCTTACTGCATTTAAATCAGTGACAGTTGCCAAAAAATGATAGGGATACAAAGATCCAAAACATAGATCCGGAAACGAGCATATACTATAAATTACATTTTAAGATGATTAAAAAAAACATACTAGTTAAAAATTCTTAAATATAGATTTCATCTTAATATATACAATATTTCCAAAATAATAAAAAAAGAAAAATATAAAAGAAAATCGCATTTATAAGAATGATATTAAAAAGCAAAAACACTAGGCAGATAGTAATGCCTTCTTCTAACCAAACACAACGTATAGTGTATACCGAGTCAATTTTAAACATTTACTAAATCAAAAGTTTGCGGGTTTTCAGAATCTGTGTCTAACAACTTTTGAGTCTTAAAAACAAAATTAAGTATTAAGACTAGAAGCAATGAAAATATAATTAAGAAAATATTCAAACTATGCAAATATGGATTAATTATAAATTCTCTTTTCAATGTCTACTTTGAAATACTATCCAGATTTTACAATTTCATTTTCAATACAGATCATTAACAAACCTTTTACACATGAAGCAGCTTGTCTATGGATTATAATCTCTCAAGGAGAAAAAAAAGTTCATTTTTATAATTATATATTTACTGTATGTGACCATATACTCATGAAAAAGAAAATTTACTACAAACAACAAATTCAAACTTTTATGGGGGGGGGGGAAAAAAAAAAAAAAAAAAAAAAAAAAAAAAAACTTCATGAAATATAGCATAATTTACACCTATTTACACAATTAGACTCACACAAAATCAGTATCACTGGGAATAACACCATAGGAAAAAGTGAGTATTACAAAATCTCAAGGAGATCAGAGGGTTTTTTATGTTTCATAAACAGGTATATTTCATTCATTTGTATTTTAACCACAAGGTGAAATATTTCTTACATTCACCGAAAAGATCAATTGGTATTATGAAAACTAAACCATTTAGTTTAATGATAAAACAAATATTGCAAGAAAAAATTTCAGCAGATAATATGATATAAAGGCAATTCATTGGTACATAATTAAACATGCAAAACAATACGAAAAATTTCGAAAATTTTCAACTGCAATTCAATGGTTAATTACTTAATAATTTGATACCGATAGATATTACTTTTGCTAGATATTTGGTTATAAACCCCTTACTTCAGATTAATATGAATCCTTGATGGCAAAAAACGAACATTTATATCAAATAATAAACAAGACTTTTTAGAAACCACATCATAGAATAAAGCAGTAACAGGGAAATAGAAATGTAGCTTCATCCAGTTAATTTCTTTTTAAAAAAGTAATCATCAATAATAAACAGCCATATTCCATGGTAATTTTATTCAAAATATCTTGCTTCACAGAAAAGTAAAATAAAAATTCATAATTGGAATTGAAAACTAATCTATTATAATAAAAATGCAGCTCGAAATGCGTTGCTAAGCGCAAAACCGGAGAACGGCTCGACCGATTTGGCTAATTTTTATTTTAATATTTTCGTTAAGACACGAGGATGGTTCTTATGGAGAGAAAAAATTAAAAAAATGCGTGGAAAATAGTTAAAACGACACTTTTCTCACTTTCCCGCCAAAAACCTTCATTTCCTTCCCCCACACCAACTGAGTGAGATAGCAGGAAGTAATAAATTATGATTTGTTTAGAAAGAAATACGCGAAGTCAGTTGGTTTTCAATCATAGATAACGGGATGTTTAAAAAAGAAAGAAAATAGTTGCTTTCATTATTAGTCGGTATGAATATTTAATCTATGCCTGCTCAAAATAAAGTCATAATAAAGTAATAAATAAAGAAAAAAAAAGATCAACAGAGGACAAAAAGGGTTTGTGGAAAGAAAAGTAGTGAAGAAAAAAAGGATAGAAAAAAAAGGAGGGGATTTTTTAATATTGCAATTGATTGTGTTCTGATATAAAGTTTTTTTGTTGTTCTTAAAAATAAAAATTCTTTTTTTTTATAAATGCGACATTAAGAGCTCTTAATGTGTTAATGTTATTTTTAAAAGGATTTATATATTAAACGATTCTTTTGTATTAACTTTTTTGGTGTTTAGTCTGTATGGATATTTTATCTATTCCTGCTCAAAATAAAGTCTAGGCAGCGAAGAAAAAAAGAAAAGGAAAAAAGGGTTTGTAGGAAGAAAAGTTATAAAGAAAAAAAAATGTAGAAAGAAAAAAAAGGACTTGTAGAAAAAAAGGAAGAGAAAAAAAAGGGTGTGTGTGTCACTATTATTTCCTCTGAGCGCGGCATTCTCCAAGCTGTTTTTAAATTTTCGCATGTCTTGAAAACCAACTGTTGTTAGCGTTGTGTAACTGTTGTTAGTGTAACTTTATTTGTTTAGTGTGTTTACATTTAGACCCATGCCGCCTATAAGACGCGAGCGTAGCAATTTGGGCCGTAGAACTAGAAATGCTACAAACCAAGCTAATTTTCAATCTACTTGAACTGCACAGCAACTTGAAGAACGAAATGAAATTGAAAGGATTATAATATTAGAATCACGTGCAATGAGTCGTGTTCAAGTTACTTTCAATATTTCACGAGCGGCATTCAGCTACGATGTTTCAATTGACTACAGTTCTTACCAATGCGTTGCTATTGGATCTATGAACTTAGTTTGCTCACATTGTAAGGCATTGAAATACAAGAATGAAGCAAATGGATTGTGTTGCGCAAATGGCAAAGGGAAATTAGGGCTATTGGTTCGGCCACCAGAGCCATTGTACTCATTGGTTTCAGGAATTGGTACGAATTCCATACACTTCCTTACAAACATACAAAAATATAATAACTGTTTCCAAATGACTTCCTTTGGGGCAACAAATATATTTCGTGACAATTTCATGCCAACTTTTAAGGTAACAAGACTTATTTTAATTTTTATCATGTCAGAACATGATTTGTTTTTGGGAGGAGGGTTTTGACGTCAATATAAATCCGTAGGCGAAAATTATTTTTTTTAAAAAAAATAAACTTTTAATAACATGTTGCCATTACATTTATGAAAGCTGATAAAACTTATCATTTTGTTCATTTTTCTTTGATGTTTCATTTTTTCATGTTTATATTGATTGTGTTCTGATAAAAAAATTATTTTATTGTTGTTCTTAGGGATAAAAATTCTTTTTTATACATTAATGCGGCATTAAGAGCTCTTAATGTGTTTATTTTATTCTTGAAAGGATTTATGGAATCAACGATTCTTTTTATTTTCTAAGTGCTGTGAAACAAGTTATTGGGCTTTCGTAGCCTGATTACGTACGTACGTAATCAGGCTACGAAAGCCCAATAACTTGAGACAGTACGAAGTCTGTCGGGGCAGCTAGTTTTTAATAAATATAATATATAATGATAAATATAATAATAAAGAAATATAATTTAAACTTAGGTATTCACCTTTGCATGATTCTGTTAATTGTACCATTCTCTTTCAACCATTTATCCATTAAGTATAATGAATTTTAAATACAACCCAGAATGAAATATTTTAACTAAAAGTAACCATTTATTATTATACATTAAAACTTTTAACCAAATTTATTTATGAAATTTTAACCACACTCTTTATTAGTCATTGTATTTCTAAAAATAAAAACAGTGAAAGAACTTTTCTAAAATTCTCAACATATATTACACATTTTGCACGCCTCAAAATATTTTTGCCACTTTCTAGCAGATACATGAACTGGAAAAACTTAATTATATCAGATATATCTTAAAAACGTATTTTTAAAAAAATATATAGTACAAGATAAATTTAAAAAAAAAGGATATGTTTATATTCAGTTTGAACATATTTGGGTACAACCTTTAAACTTTAGCAAGTTTCTCAAGTATTTTGTTCAGTTAAAAGAAAAAGGAAGGGAAGAATGGATTGCGTAAAAGAGAAGTAACATTTTTAAGCCCATGAAATGACTTAGAAGAAACTTAATTGATCCTATATAAGCAACAAAAAGTGAAAAAAAAATTATTATGACATGATCATTTTAAAAGCATATACTTTACTTCCCAATCAAATTTTAATTTATACTTTAAAGATAAAAATTCATTTTTCAAAAATTTAAAAAGAACAAGTTTTAAAAAGTTGATTTCAATTATTTTAAAGTATGAAACAGGCGACAGTAAACGGAAATAATGTTTTCAAAAAGTGATACATTCAAACATACACATATACATCGATACACAAAACAATTACTAGAAGATACTACATTATTTTCCAAGGGGGAAAAGTTTCATTTCGATTTTCAATAAATAAATAATAATAAAACAAATAACTTTGAGTAATTCAGAAGATTTAACATTTAGCTTCAAGATTATTGAAATATGATACTACACCAAAAACGATCAATAACAGTTAACTGTTATTACATGTATAACATCAGCAGATATTATTCACACATATTTTGAAACTCATCGAGCTATGAATCTCCCCAAAGAGATGAATGGGAAATCTATAAACTTATCTTCAAAGTCGAATTAGTAAAAACTTAAAGGAAAACAATAATAACAATTCCTTAAATAATTCATTTAAAAATACGAATTTAATATTGTTTAAATGGAAAGATAGTAAAATATTTCCATCCATTATTTTAATACAAAGTTCCCATTCTCTCCCACGATTTTCAAGCAAAATAAAATAGCACTCAATAAGAGATGCAAGGAATGATACATTAAGTTTTCAGGTTTTGAGAAAATTATACAAAAATGAACTCTCAGCAATCAAATATAAGATAAAAGAAATAAGCATAAGCAGCCACCAAGAATGTTTTAAGCACAGAATTATATGCTTTCCATATACTTCTGTTGCAAACATGAACAAATAAAAGTATACATACAAAATTATTAAACAGAGTATTTATTCATAACAGAAATAAATTCATATTTAACCATAAGATAATGTAAAAAAAGACCCTTTTACAACACAATCTAAATTAAGTACAGAAACAATAATGAGTACATCATTGCACTGAGTTTTTCAAATGCAAAAAAAAAAAAAAATGAAATGAAATGAAATGAAGATGAAACATTCAAAATGAGACGAGCTTCATAAAAATTCTATTCAAACTTTTGTGAAAAAAGGTAATCAGCAGCAGCATTTTCATCTCGGTCGCATACAAGATAAGCTTCAACAACTTTATTGTCTGAAAAGCCAAGTTGTTTCAACTGAAAAAAAAAATGTAAACATTTAAAAACAAGACAAGAATGCATGTATCAAAATTTAATAAATATTTATTAAACCAGAAATCAAAATTGTTGATGATGAACTATTTAGCCTTTTAAGCAGACGATGCACCTTTAAAGCAAGGGCTAAATTATCTTATTTTGTTGATTGAAATTTTAAAAATATCGTTCAAAAATATATAAAATAGTATAAATATTATATACAAAATCCACATTCCTCCCCCCCTCAATATTTACATTAAAGGATAAATAAATAATAAAAGAATATAATCAATGCAAATGAAATCATATAATAGCACTAAAATTAAAAAACAAATATATTAGTCATAAGCTAAAAGCACTAAAAAGCATTAGCCCAAAAATTTAATGAAAAGATATACATAACGCTATTAAAACTCTTTAAAATTGTAGAACTCACCCCCTCATCACGTGTCTAACAAGTTTATTCGTTAAAAAAATTGAAAACTTTTTATTGATGTAAATATGTAAGAAGACCAAAGGGTAAATAAAATCAAGTGCATAGTTAAAACAAATTGTATGTACAGTAAATGCATGATAATAGAGCAGGGCAATAAAACAGCCCCAATACACAGTGCAAATTAACAGGAAGAAGCTTTTGCGCAATTTTAATTTTACAATGGGAGAACTAGATATGCCTTTTTTATTTAATACACAATAGAATTCAGGATTTAAATAGTATTTGGTGTTTCATTTAAAGAAAAAATGGCCAAACGTTTTTTGTGTGCGAGAGTGTGTTAAATATGATACCTCTTGTATTTGCGTTCAAACTTTAAAAAAAATAAAAATTCGGGATTTACAGTCATATATAATTCAGAGTTTACTATACCGTAATTTAAGCTGTTATGACAAATTAAAAAATTATCAAAACATATCTAATTTAGAAAGTTGTTCCAGAAAATTAATAAACATTTTTCTTAAATAGTTGGCAATAGATATAAAATTAAAAAGAATTTCTCTTCTTATGCACACAAATCTCATATATACATTTTGCCATGCATAAAAGATTTCTTCAGAGAGGAAATAAATTTTTCAAAATTATTATCATCAATGAATAATTTAAATTATAAAACAATTTCATTTCTCATGATTATGTACAGCCTTTTAGCCTCAAATTTAATTTCCATCAAAAGACGGAAACACAAATGTTAAAATTCAAAGCTGAAGCCACAAATAAATTTTCTTAACTAGTGTAGCACAAAATGGATACAAATTTTATTAATTAAACTAAAAATCTGTGATAAATTTAATATTTTAGAAAATGAAATGACTTTTAATATTTTAGTTAAAATAAAAGCATTATTCTATACTTTAAAAAAAACCTAAAGACCTATTTCTTAAGCTTGTTTTTTAAATAACGCATCAAATAATAAAAATGGAAACTTTATATTAATCAAAAAGTATCATCATGACTTTTCAAATAAATAAAACACCTACACGTTCAATGGCTTCGTGGTCTCTATCCATTAACGTTCCACTCATACCAATTCCAGCTGTTGCACCACTCAATGCATCAGAAAAAATATCAAACATACCATCAGATCCAGAAAACAAACCAGAAGGAATATCCTCTGCAGACATAGGGGCTAAAAAAATGACAACCATATGATAAGTGATTAGTAATGAATTAGCTCAAAGAGAAATGTAAAAACAGCAAATTATTTGAATGCAAAAACTTAAAATTATTGCGATATAAATTGAATAAAAGAAAGTAAAGTTGCAATAAAAGGA
Source organism: Argiope argentata (assembly GCA_026289955.1). Lineage (NCBI taxonomy): Eukaryota > Metazoa > Arthropoda > Arachnida > Araneae > Araneidae > Argiope > Argiope argentata. The sequence goes on from JAOUZG010047196.1 coordinate 7,519,866, forward strand.
AGTAAAAATTATTCTGAGTTAAGCAAATTTATACATAAATAAATCTTGAAAATTAAACATAGCATTGTCATATCGTCAAGTTTCAGACCTCCCTGA
>JAOUZG010047196.1:7520361-7552239 GCA_026289955.1 Argiope argentata
GGGGGGGAAATATAGTACATTCTATTATGATAGATAGTGCTTACAGTAACACCAGATTATCAATGTAAAATATAAAAACATAAGGAAAAATAAATATTTACCACTGACATTTTGATATACCTTATAAAAATTGTAACAATTCATTGAAAGTTTATGAAAATTTTCAAAACGCAGATATGGAGAGATTGAAATTACAGAATTTACATTCATTGGCAGTATCTTACATTTAACTTGCTTCGAACAAACCATGTATCTTCTATATTTTTAATAATCCATTTTACCAAAAAGTATTTACAGTCAATGAAAAGATCCATAAACAGATAATTCAGATAAGTGATCTTGATGCTATGATTAGCACATATAAAACTGAAATGAATGATATTCAATCCATAATGGCAGCATAAAGAAGATGAGCCACTTCAAAATGAGGACTTGTTTCTCTTTACATAAGAAAGCACACATTTCAAAACACAATTTGAAAGAGAAACACTTATGTAGGAACCAATCTCTTGATAAAATCATTGATTTATAATGCCATCTACTAGAAATCATTTCTTTTCAAAACCCCGATGCAAATATAAAGCCTTCAAGCCCAAGAAGAATTCAACAGTAACTCACATATGCATCATTTGTTAAGAAGAGGCTAATATAAATAAAAATTTACCCGATTATTAAAATCCATTAAAAATCCACATATGCATACAAAAAGATTATCAAACAAAGAAATTTTCAAAGAAAAAAATATCTTAAAATCTATATTTCAAATGATTCCCCTTTAAAATAGAAAATAAAAACTTAAAATAGTAAGGCAACTTAATAACAAGAAAAGTATTATTCTCAGTGTTAAAAAGGGATCATGTGCATATAACAGTTAATAATAACCAGAGCTATCAATTAACTTAAGTTCATTATTGGACATTTTTTTAATTTAAAAAAATTATTTGAAATGGTATTCAAATCAGGCCTTGTGATTTCTAAAGGAAGTTGGTTTTATTTATTTATTTGCCAACCTTGACAGTACAAGTTCATCCTCAATTTTAGTGAGGTTTTGTTAACTGCTTTCACTTCCAAATTCAATCCTCTTTCCTGGTAGCAATTGAAAAAATAGATAATCGTGCATCTCATTAGTCATATTAAATCACCCATTGAAATTGATCAGGCTGAATTCTTTTAACATAAAATGGTTATTCTCTCAGATGACATGCCCATTGTAATTCCATCACCTCATACAGCTCTTCAAGAGGAATGTCATTTTCATAACTATCAGGGACCCATACACATTTATTATCTTTATTCTATGTAAATAAATTCATTAGCAGAGGGGTAAATGTACCGATAAAAACCGCAAGTGATTAGCTATAAGCACCGCTCTAAGATCAGCTGAAATCTCATGGCAAAGTTTATCTTAACTCTGAAATTGTCAGTGAAAAAAGAGCATTCATGGCATAACTAGTCTTTGGTATTTAGGCAATTGTATTACATCATCTTTCAGCCATCCTTAGCATGCTAGCTTAAAATCATGAAAATTAAAGGTTTCTTTCACTTGACCTAATGGTTTCTCTTGATGTTATACCATCTCTTTCCAGTGAAACATTTTATTGGACAGTGAAAATTCTCCAAATCAAGGTAGAGAAAACACAAGGAAAGCACACAAGTTATACAACCACATTTCCATAAAAAGTTATAAAAATCATACTGTAAAATATAATAGAAGATTGTAGAAAATTCTAGAAACCTTATATAGCAAAATTATGAAATGCTGACAAGACAGAATGCAGTTAATGCTATTGGTCATTGCCAATGCATTCAGAATTATCAACAAAATATAATATGGGACAAATTTAATCTACATACTTGAACTCATGCTTTCAAAAGCACTACGGGGGTCCATTCCAGATGCTCCTCCCATTTCAGCATAATTCTAATTGGGGGAAAAAAAGAAAAAACAAAAACATTAAAAGAAAAAAATAACAATCTTCCATTTCCCTCACCACAAAATGAGTAAAACTTCAATTTGTTTTTGTTTTTTTCCTCTCGCTAATGAGATTAGGCTTAACATGTTTTCAACCCCTTATTTCAAACGATCCTGTTTATTTTCTTCGTGTTTGATGTACTTAAAATTAAACATTGTTAATTAATCGATCTTTCTGATTCATTCTGAAGTACTTTTGAATTAAAATTAAACCGAATAAAGGAAATTAATAATTTCTATATTTCATTGCCCCAACTGGCGTAGAAAATTCACGCATGCGCAGTGTGTTGCAATTGTTGACAAAATTGACTTTTTAAAGGGTTGTCAGCATTTCTGCTATATGACTTTCTCTGGTACTTCCAGGTTTTTAAGAAAATTTACTTGATATTTTTCGGATGTCCCTAATATCTTTAGAACAACGTCGCTTTACTTTATTCTCTCTAATTATTGTACAATATAATTTTATCTTCACTTTTTTATCTTTTATCTTTTTTAACTTTTAATAAAATTGTTCGACGCTTTTAGCTAAAATGAATGAAAAATTAAATTTAATTCTGAGAAAAAAATACGTTCATCAATTTTTACTTAATGAATTTCAGATAATCTTCAACAATACAAAATCTTTCTTTTCTTTTTTCCTACCCCCCCCTCCTATTTTTTCCCTTGTAAATATATTAACCAACATTATAAGGTACAAGCACATCTAGAAAGATTTCTAGCCAACCAATCATATCTCAGAATTGTTTGTCAAATTTACTCACACAAAATGCAGTAAAAAACAACATGCACATTGGTGGAGTGCATAAGAATGAAATCATTTATTTTCTTCCAAATGAGTCTCTAATCTAAGCATACCAATCAGAACTGAACAATATTTTTAAAACAAAAAAAAAATCATTGAAAAATACAAAATGAACTCTCTGCATTAAAATAAGAAATTTTTCAATCAAATCAAAATTGCATTGACTTTTAGCTCACCAACTATAATAATATTAATAAGTTGTTTGTGCACTGTCTCAATGCTTAACCTGTAAAATAGAAGAAAATAAGTGGAAAACTGTTCCTAATCATTTTCTCCCCATTATTTCATAAAAAAGGAAAATGATTTAGAGGTATAAATTTTTGAAAAACTACTAGAGACATTTGTTTTCATAATGTATGGAACAAATTAATTTATTTTGTTCAATATTATTCTTACATTATAGAACATTTTGCTCAACATATAGGAAATTTTAAACATAAAATAAAAGTGTTAAAAGAAAATATTAGCAATAAAGTCCATTTCATGCCATCCATAGATCCATTCATTTTGGTAATCCGTGTTCATAATGTTTAAAAATAAACAAAAAACATTTTATAGAAATAATAGCACTAATGTCTGATATTTCATAATTCAACAAAAAGATAATAGAGATGAAGAATAGTTATTAAAATACTTATTTAATTGAAATAGTTTTGGAATTTTAATGATGGGTCAATATTTTGCAACCAGTTTTGAATATTAACCCCACACCCAAGATTTATATTCTCACTATCATAACACATGGTATGGTCAATTTAATGTTTGAAGGAAGAAAAGGGAGGAAGAGAGTAACTCCATTTATAACTTTTTAAATCAAAAGGGCTAAAAACTATAATAGCAACAGGAGCATGGCTTTAGTTAGGCTGCCTCTTCCCTAGTACACAAAACCATTTTCAACAATCATGGTAATAGCTTGTGCTTTAAAAAAATAAAAATAAATGAAACCTTTCGATGAAAATATTATATATTTACTGTCTGTCCATAAGGAGATCTCTGAGCGACAGTCGTCTATGTTTACGGCGGGCGTCATAGAAACAGGTGCCGATAGGGAGGATCTATTTTGAATGGGTGGAATCCGGCGGAAGTTTGGCGAGTTATTCTTTATCTTGGCGAAAAAATGAAACGATAAAAAAACTATTGCTCATTCGTCTTCTCCCTTTTACCGCAGTTGCTCATATCTTTATATTTGCTTAACTTACTTCTTTTATATTTTATTAATATTTTCTGAGGTTAATATTAACTGCATTTCATTATTTAATAATTTTTGTCTCTTGAATTTTGAGATCCTTTAAAATGCCTTTTCGATTTAAGAATGGAGAGACTTTAAAATCACAAGCACGTAAAATTGTGCAGAATGTTATAGAATTTTGCTTGTAACTTGCTGAAAATTCGTATTGGGAAAAAGATGGGATTTTAGAAGAATTAGTGGATGAACTAGTATTTCAGATTGGAAGTACTGAATCGAATTCCGATTCAGAAGAAACAGAATCTTGTGGCAGTGATTTAGAAGTCTTTAAATTGAATGTATACAACTGTCACTGGATTTCTGCTAGTTTTACACTCTTTTAATAATAATTAATATGTTTTATAAATAAAAAGTGAATTTTAAAATTGCTTTTTTTTGTTTCATTTCGATTAGTTTAATCATAAGTTATAGAATTTTATTTAGTTTATTTCCTGAAGCTACGAAATTTATTTGATTCCTTTTTGTTATTTTCTATTTTTTCAATAATGTGCTCTTGTTTTCTGTTATTCAATATGTCGATAATCAAAAGTTTCAACTTATCATACTTTTGATTATCCTTATTTTTTAACGTTTCTTTAAAAAAAATCTTTGAAAATTTTATTTATCTTATTTGATAAAATGTAATTGTTAATTTTGAGTTTCGAAAAATAGCATATATATCAAAAATAAATAAATATATTTATTTATTAAAAAAACTTTTTGGAGAGGTTTTAAGCATATTTAACAATGGATTTTTACTTTGTAACAGAATAAAAGCAACCTTTTATAAAAATTATGAAATAATTATGATTATTATGTTATTATTTTTATGTTGAATTAGATTACTTCCCGTTTGCTGCGGATAATTTGATCTTAAGAAGTTACATAAATTTAAAACAAATAAAATGAAAATTAATTTTTTGTCATGCTGGATTCTACTTATTATTTTTTTTCCTTCTTCTTGTGCAGTCGTTAGACATATAAATAATTATTCAGTTTTTCTATTTGATTTACTCTGTTCTTTTTGTACTAATCAGATTGGAATTTCTATATTATTCTAACAGGAATAATATATTTTTTCAAAATTCCAAGTACGCAAATGATTTTCGGCCCAGTGAATTATTTTTCGAATTTGCTTTCAAAAATTAAAGGCAATATATTAATACCGCCAATTAGGCGCTAAACGCGCCAACGTAAGAAACTTGAATGAATTTCTACCTCTGCGAAATGGACTCTTCCTGCAGTAACCTGTTTCTATAACGACCGCCGTAAACATAGACGACTGTCGGCCAGAGATCTCCTTATGGACAAACAGTACACATATACACAATAAAATAAGGTATGGTTAAATCTTATTCTTTAATAGTCTGTCTCAGATTATCATTAAACTGATTTTCATTAGGAGCCGTTTTCCTTCTACTAAGGATAAATAATATCAAATTATGAAGTATAATAAATATTACCGATTTATAAAAAAATTTCCGCTTTATAATAAATTTTTCCGCCTTTTCTCGGAATACCTGACGATTCCCGGTCGGCTGGGCATCGTGTTTTAGCACATTGTTGCAGTATTTATAACTTACTCCAAGGACATCAAATTACTCTTAATGTTTTATGAAACTTTGCAATTAACAAAAAATAAATAAAAACTTTAAAGAATCAAAAATAACTAATCTAAGACACAACGTACTTGGGATACTTGCGCTAAAAGCTCAGGATCAGGTTCACGTGAACGATCATGCTCTCTAGTAGTATGATTCTGATACTCAGCAAGTGCTTCGGTGAAGAGCTCAAAGATTCTATCTTGACTTGGAAGAATCGACTCCCTTGGATTTGGAGGATCAGGTCGTGTCATATGACGCAAAAGATTGGCATCTGAAATATCTGGTTGAGAAAAAAAAATCATTTAAAATACTTAAAAAGGGATAAACAATGTTTTTAAAAAATGAACACAGAAATTGAATTTAAAACTACATACTATCAATCCCATTTTCTAGAAATAAAGAGAAAAACATTTTCGTAGGGAAATAAAATTATTCTGATTTAAAGCATTAGCCAAATTTGCTATATTACTCAATATTGCATCGATAAAGTATCTATCTATAAGAGACATGTTAATAAAAAATAACTAATATGGTATAATCTTCAAATTAAATCACTCAAGGAAGAAATATTCGTTTAAGAAAAATAAGGGGTAATATTAACGTTCAGTCATCTCCCATTTAAATGTTTTGAATTGAAGCTTTTGCCACAAAGCTTCAAAGTGTCCAAGAGAAAAAATCCAAAGCAGCTTACTAGAAGTCGCTACCTTGGATGTTAAGTTTAAGTCTATACTTAACAATTTAGTAACAATTGATAATTAAAACATAAGTTCATTTATCGATACTGGAAACCAAGCGACATTGCTTAGTAAATCACTGTTTTTAATAAATTAAATGTTAAAAAATTTTCCTTATTGAATTCAACATTACGTGGATTTAGCAAATGCAGAGTAAAATCATCCAAGTTACTTTAAAGAGAACATTCAAATTGATAATTTTAAGTGTAATGCAGAAATATATGTTGGAAAAAATAATGCTTTGTCTTATAATGTGATCGTTGATATTGCACATCTTACAGTATTTAATGTACTAATGTTGGGTGAAATGTTAATTAAGGAAAATGAAATTACTATTAAAGATAAATTTTATTGTAAAGGAAATTAACTCCTTATCCATCCTACCAATTGAGATGACCCATAACATGTATAAACTGAATGTAGAACTTGATGTTCTGAATACTTTTAAAGATAAGACTCAACCAGAAAAATTAATTTCGTTATGCACTGCACAACATATGTTGAATTAAGCATTTTGATTTTAAAAATAAATAATAAGGAACCTATATTTCATTAGTCCCATAACTACCATTTTCGGAAAAATAAATTGTCCAAGTTAAAGTGGCTGAATGGTTAGAACAAGGTATTTTAGAATCTAGTTCTTCAGAACACAGTAGCCCAGTTGTAATTGTGAGAAAGACAGGTGGAACCTTGTTGCATCGAATATAGGAGATTAAACAAAGCCATCGAACAAGATGGATTTTTCTTCCCACTATTACAGGATATATTGGACAGATTGTAGGGATCCCGCGTCTTTAGTACTATCGATCTCAAAAATGCATTCTTTTAAGTTGATGTAAATAAAGATAGTAAAAAACCTACCTTTTCCATCATTCACGAAAGTCAGTACCAATTTCTCTACGTTCCTTTTGAACTCTAATTTTTCAGTTGTGTTTCAAAAATACATAAATACTATTTTTCAATCTTTAATTAATGAAGGTATTGTTTTGCCCTATATGGAACGATATTATAATTTTGTCTTAGTCATGTAAAGAAGGAATTGAACGAATTAAACACGTTAGAGACTAGCAAATAAAGACTAGAAATAACTTTGGGAAATTCATTCTTTGAAGAAGGGTATTGAATCGTGAGGCTATGTTACAAAAGAAAGTAAAATTTTCCCATCTTCATTAAAAATTAAAAATATTCTTATTTTTCCGAAACCAACTAATTTAAAATAATTTTAGTCTCTTAGGACTACAGGGATACTTTCGAAAGTTTATCCCAAAATACTCCATTAATTCTAGACCATTGAGTGACCCCTTGGAAACTAATCGAAAGTAATAATTTGTTGAAAACGAAATAAACTTTTAAAATCAATTTAAGTCCTCATTAGCTGAAAACTTATATTAAGAATTTGCAAACGATAAATTCCGTCTATTGATGAAGCATAGCCTTTCGAATTGCCTTTTGATGCGAAGATGAATGTTGGAGACCTGGATTAACTCAAAGAAATGGCCGAAACTAAATTTCAAGCCAATTTTGAAGTTTAAAGAAATAAACTGAGAAAGTGTGCAAAACAGAAAATCTTTGAAATTCAAGGCAATAACGGGAAAGCATACAACTTAATATGACGGGGAGCAAAATCTTATAAAGTTGCGAAAATACAGTAACCTTTTTAAAAGCACTCAGTTTGGATCGCACCTAAAACTTAAGCCACAGTACCTAGGATCCTACAGAATCATTAGAGTGAAAGGGGGAAATAACTAGGTCGTTATGATAGAGAGAGATCACCCTATTACACAGCGACATTTGTAAAGAATCTGAAAGACGATATCGGAGTTCTAATGCATTGATCACTTCTTTTTCAGAACTCTAATTTTGTAGATTTTTTTTTCTGAATGTTTATTGTGTCATGTAGAGGACCAACAGAATAAAGGAAGGTCGAGTTGCGGTACCTGCCGGATGTCCTGATTAGAGAATTGTTCTCGATCATCTGCGTCACTAAAAGACTCAACTAGAAATAGAAAGTTGGATGCCACATTCGATACAAGACGAGTGATGAAGAGGAGGTGGCTTTTAGAATGAGTTTTAATGAATACGACAAACTGAGTTTCTATTTTCTAAGCTTTCTTTTCTTCTTATTTCTCTTCTTTCCCACCCTTCTTCTTTTCATGATCTATTATTGCTTGTAATATCATCAGACAATGTGTACTGACCCAACACTACAAAAATTGTTAATTATTGTCATTAAATATTTATTATTTAATTGATAAAAAATTATAGACATTTCTGAAGTTAAAATAGAGAAATATCTAATTTTAATCTTCCACCCAATTGTAATGTATTTTATGATATGCTACTCACTATACATATATATATATATATATATATATATAGAGAGAGAGAGAGAGAGAGAGATAGAGAGATGCAGAAATTTGTTTATGAGAAAGTGAGAGCTCCCCAAATAAAATACAAACAAGATGTTTTCAAAATATAATGAGAGAACATTACACTTATTAAAAAATAAACCCAACCTGATGTAAACTGGGTTTCAACATTTTATAAATAAGCTAATCAGTTACTTGATGGATATTTTTCAAGTAGTGAAAAATGAATTATGCATGGTTAATTTTTTTTTCTAATAAAATAATAGTAATTAAAGAAACTTGTTAAGCAAACTAACAAACCACATTTTCCAAAGATCTCAACATAAAAGATGAAGTAAGTGATAATCAATAATTTTTTTAATACCATAAACATTTAACTACATAGAGTTATATAAACAGAAAATGCAACATAATTTCAGTTGTTTATTAAAATTTGACTTACCATTTGGATCCTCAGTGGGTCTTGACTGGCTGGCAGATGGTGGATTACTTCTTGATGGGCCTGGATCAACACGCTGTGTAAAAACACACTGACTTTTAATATATTTCCTTTCAATATGAAATAATGAAACAAAATTGTTACAATTTACTTATGAAAGTAGTGCTTAACACTAAAAGAATACTGGAAGTTAAGATATGTGTTTCTTAGTTATAATGCTAACTCCCCTTACTATTTATTTTCCTTTCATTATGTTAAAGAATTTATTTTACACAAATCAATATGCAACAAAATATTTTTTTCAAAAATACAGAATATAAAAAGACACATGGCAGTCAAATAAGATCATCTTTATTAATATATATGCATTGATAATTAAAATTATTATAATCCAAGTTTCAAAAAAATTAATATTGTTATATGCACACTTCTTTTTGAAAATAAATAACTTTAAAAAAAAAGATTTCTTTGTTATAGTAGACCAGACAACAAAAAGGCACAAGAAAGATTTAATGCACTAGAATTTTGCTATTTGATTAAGGGAAATTTGGAAGTTATTCAACTAAGTTAAAAACCAAGCTTTTAGTCTTTAGAAATACTCACATTAAACAAATAATCCACAGCACGATCAGGATTATTAAAGCTGGCACACAAAGCTCGCTCAACATCTTCTCTTGAGAAACCCAGCTCAACAATATGCTGAACTAACTGTTCATGTTCAGCACATAAAATGCGGTCACGCTCAGCAGAGCTAAAAACATGATGTACATGTATAACTAAATAATAAATAATTTAATATACTTCAAAACAATAAAATTTTTACCAAGAAAAATTTCATAAATTTGTAGATATTAATAAAGCCTTAAAAACACCAAAGCAGTTCAATCTTCCTAGAACAGATTCAGTAAACTAAAGGTTTATAATCTTGGTATAATAAATATCTTGAAACTCAATGTTTAAATGTTACTGAGCTATTTTTATTAAGACATAACACACAAAAAATGAAATGTATATTTCTTGTGATTCTTGGTAATCTCATTCATGAAAGCCACATATACAGTTTAACACGGTCGAGGGCAGCTCAGTTATAGAAGTCAGATATTTATCCATCTATAAATACAAATTATGGCTATACCTGTCAATCAGACAAATATCTGCAAAAATTTGTTTTAGTTGCCAAACCCAACAAGAACAATGCTAAATAAAAATTTCGAGAAAAAAAATCACTTTTACTTAGAAAAAGATATGGTTTTGAAAATTCAGCCCACATTTTAAAACTTCTAAGAACATTACAAACAATTGAAAGCAACACAGGCTGTTATCCACTGAAAGCTGATAAGCGGGGCAATATTGTTACAGAAATTCAAAAACTCGTAAGAACGGGTTTGCTTATTGTGGTTGTATGGTGAAAACAGTCTGCAATAGGCCTCAATAACAAATAACGACGTTTATGAACACAAAGAAAGAAGATAAAACACAGCCGAGGCCTACACAATACATAGCAGCTGACAAGTAGAAATCAATAGTACACAACAACCACAAAACACAAAGCAGCCAGACAGAACTCAGCAGGAGGAGGGTATCAATGTAGACATTCACTAGTCTCTCCAAAGGTCTGCTTATCTCCACACGTTAGCTGTACCCAACTGCCGACTTACAACTATGTGATTGACTACTCCAATATTTGTCCTCAAAACTCGACTCTGTTCCAATTCTCAATCCACTAATTGCTTGAACTTCACTCAATGCCTGCACTTTGCTGAACAGATCCAACTAATTTGTCGTTGACTCACTATATGACTGTCTTTGACTTGGATAGCCAGCCTTTTTTAGACCGGACTTCGGGATTTATTTTCAAAAGCAAATTTTTGTTTGTTTCATAAGGAATTTTACTTTTCAGTTTGAATAAAAATCATATATTTTAGAAAACTTTCAAAGTAAACAACTGTAATAAAATTTATAACATCAGCAGTTTTTTTAAATCAATTATTGATATTTTGCATTTCCTTTTATTTTTTATAGAAATGGTAACTCAAACATACCAATAAAATCTACTTAAGTGAAAGGCATTACTATAAAAATGCCTAGTAATGTTAGCATCAATCATCTGCTAACGGAAAATAAATTCAATGGATTTGTTCTCACTAACAAAACAGTCCTGTTAAGTAATACGAAAGCTTAATTTACATTGAAAAATTAATTTTGATAATTGTCTTAATAAGCATACACTCCTTTCAAATCAGTACCAATCTACATGAATTAAACTACAAACAATAAAACTATATGAATTAAATTGTACTGTTTTCACAATTACCGAAATATATAGTAACATTTGTTGCTAACCAAGAAGGAATTTATTCTTACATGCAATAGCATAAACTACACATTAGAAGAATTTCTTAAATATTTTTTTGCCTTTCCTAATCCATTATTTCTCCAATGAGTCATTCTTAAAAAAAGATTTTATAAGATATTATTCATACATATAAATGTTAGTTTTATTTACTAAGAAATTAATTTTCAAGACTTTCTTTTTAACTGCAATCTATAAGACATCTACATCAAAAATGTGATAAGTTTTTTTTAAAAAAAGAAGAAATGTATTTATTCAAACTAAGACAAGAAAATGGGCCAATTATTTTAAAGTATTTTTTTTAATCAATAGTTATTTGTATGCAGTTGTTACAAGAAACTACAGACAGGAGCAGATGTTTATTACGTGTTTAACTTAACCTGCATACAGAATATATTGATTTAACTTTACCTGCAGACAAAATAAAGTGTTAACACCAAGCAGGAGAAGACAAAACTATGCTATTGTTTATCTTGTGGATAAACATTTTTAATTAGTTTGAAGACTACTTTCAAAATGAGGATGGTTTATTCACAAGCAATTTTTAATATGTTGTAGGGGGGGGGACTTCAGAAATAAATACATTACATTCGCATACAATAAATATAGGGGGAAACAATACCTAAAATTACCAAAATATGTAGCTTCTTGTATTTAACAAAACATCCAAGTCATCATTTTTGATTTTTTCCCATTACTACTACATATTATATACATAACATGTCACTCTCCAGGCTTTTAGAAATAAGGCAAGGTGATATTTACAGCATTCTAGAATACTAATTTTTTCCCTCCTAAACATATTTGTGCTACTACAAAGAATTGATGGTAATGCAGAGTTGCTGAGTCCCATTCAAAAGGACAAGAAAAAAAAGTCACCAAAACAACTCAAAATTAAAAGCAATATTTTTGAATTAAAAATAAAACTAGCAATGCCTTTTTCTTACTTAAAAATTTTAGGAAATAAAAAGGAAAAAAAAATAGATAATCAACATCCAATTTCATGCAATTGCAATGCCATTGTAATAAAAAATAATAATAATGAAATGAGAATTTAATCAGGCCTTTGAAATACTACAAAGAACAGAAAGAATTATTACAAAATTATTACCTGCTGCTTGATGCATCCATAGATGAAGCTTCAGCAGGATCAGGTTCTTCCTCCTTAATAACAGGTCTTCTAGGCTATAAAGACAAATGAGTATGTATAAATAAACCTGTCTATTTTTTAAAAAAATGGCATTACACACAGTAATACTACTTCAATGAATCAAAGGTGAAAACGGTTTGCATTTAATGTAAAATATTTCTGGGAAAATATTTTTAGTATTAAGCCCTAAATTATTAAAATGATAAAAAATACAAGATAGATTTTTTTAAAGCTGTGTATATGCATTATTCATTTAAAATTTTGATTTGATTAATTCACTACTTTTCATTTTAAAAAAGTTATATAATCTCAGTAACATTCAATTAGTTGAAACTATCATTGCCAAATTTGAATATTAGAGATACCTCATTAGAGCAAGAAATCCTTATTATTTGGTAAGTCTTTGAGCCCCACTAATAAACCATAATTCAAATACAAAATGTCTAAACAATACATTATTGTATATTTTAATTATAGTACTGTAAAAGGTTGATGAAACTTAACCAAAAATATAAATATTGGCATATTTCCCTCTGGTGATGCTGCATTAATCCTTAAATGCTGCTTGAGTTTATTAACTTCCATTATATTTATTTAAGAAACATTTCTCTTGGATCATTTAATTATGATTCTACCAGCTTCTAAAATTTCATCTGAATCAAGGCCGCCTTTCTCATATTCTTCCAATTGATAATTTTGTTGTTCTTTAAAAATATTTATAATAGAAAATTTTGAATAGCAGTGAGCTGAAGAGCTTACATTTTTTCCCAATTCTTTAATAACTTCATTTTCACTGAGAACAAAATTGTTATTTGGCCATTCTTCAGTAAATATATGTAACTATTTCCATTCATTCAGTTTAACAAAACACCCTGTACTGGATTTATCAAACCAGGCAAGCACCTACCTGATGTTCTGTTTGTTAAAGACCTAATTTTCTTTGCTGAGCACAAAAAATCTCAATTTTCAATTTTCTTTAATTAAATGTAAAATTAATTAAGAGTTATTCTAAAGCTAGAATAACAGTAATACATATTATATACATACACAACAATGAAAAACAATAATATCAATCTCGCATGACTTCTGATTAATCTCGTTTAAGATTCTGAGGGTATGAAATCTACCCCTTAATAAAGTTGTTTCATACAGATTTTACTCTTTGAATAATTATTTTTAGTATCTGTTTTCAAAAATTTAAAGAAAGAACGATTTTCACACAAACTCGAATAAGCAATTCTTTTTTCTTCCAACTATTTTAGAGCTTTTTTTTCTCTCCATAATTGTTTCCTCCTGGTGGAAAGTTCTTAACTATGCTCCGGTAATGCCATTATTTAACATTGCTTGTGATAAATATGCAATTTATCATGAGGTCCTACATTAAGACTTTTACCTATTTTCTGAATTCAGTACAAAGAGACTTTTCTATAACTTTTCATTTAATGTTAGTCCTATTTTTGAAAAATGTGAATTATTTTGATCCAAAATACTATGATTAGCTAGAGATAGGATCCTCTTCCTTTGAAGTTTTATTTGGAAAATTCAGCCAAAAACAAGCACTGTTGGCTCCACAATTAGTTTTCCTATTTCAATTTCCTCATCAATATGTGTCAAGAATAATAGCCTAAAATTTTTTCAGAATTAATGGAACAATTGCAAGAGAAGACAGTCTTCCAGATAAATAGCAAGAATTGTTCAACTAATTGATTACTATGTTACTTGATGCTTAAAATCATTCTTTATAAATAAATTTGCACCCTTTCCTCTAAAATATGTCTTTTACAATCCAGGCTGACTACTTTATCAATCATTCAACCAATAAAAATATAAACATAATGTAAAAATTAGAGCAGGAATCCTATCATAAAGTATCACTTAAAGTAACTACTGATTAATTAAAAAGTGCTGGTATTAGCAACCAAACCGTAATACACCAATTCCTTTAAATTTAGCTTCTTTTTAAATTAAATTGCTTATCTGCATGGCGTAATTTACATTTTATTGTTCACACGCCTATCTTATTACAATGCTTAGAGCAATTTTAATACACAAGTGTATAATATGAGAAGAAATGGAAGTTGAAATTGAATTTCTGTATAAATAAAACAATATTTTTATAATATTTAAAAGTAATAAAAGAATGTATAAGATAGTATATGAAAGTTATTTACTTTGATTAGGTACAGAAAAAAGATTATGAAAAATCCCATAATGTACTGAAAAAGGATACAAACCTTTTTCACCACCAGAATCACAAATTTCTTCTCTTCTAGATCATAGTCGCATACTCGTTTAGTATCATGGAGGAATTTTCCTGTAAATGAAATTTTCATTTTTAATAAATGTATAAATAAAACTAAAGAAAGCAAGTTTGTCAAAATTATTGTTT
The DNA here is from genome assembly GCA_026289955.1 of Argiope argentata. Classification (NCBI taxonomy): domain Eukaryota; kingdom Metazoa; phylum Arthropoda; class Arachnida; order Araneae; family Araneidae; genus Argiope; species Argiope argentata. Next base: position 7,535,399 of record JAOUZG010047196.1, read on the forward strand.
ATTTCTTCATTTTTAGCACAGACACACAAATCAGTTATAACACCATACTTCATTTTCTCTTTAAAGACAACTTCCTTTCACCAGATAATCCGATTATGTATAAAGAGATAATATACATATACTAAACTTTAATTTTAAACGTAATTTATCACCAAAATTTTGTCTGAATTTAGCTCATAGTAACTTCTTTCTAAAATTTTATTTCCTAATCCATTTCACTTTTTCTATTTAATAAATCAAATGAAGTATAAAGATAATGCGGTATTACTCCACGTGCCGGGTTCATGGATAATAAATCACTTATGTAAAATAAATTCTTTTTTTTTTTTTAATCCTGTTTCTCTTGTCTTAACGTCAATACGTATAATTTGGAAATCTACAAGCGTGTGATTTATGAGAATATCATAGTATAAAAGACAAGAGACAACTGTTTCATCCCTTTTTTACTCCCTTTTACGCCTTTTAATTCTCCTGCAGTTGTGCTGCGCAGCGTGCTTCTCGAGATGGAATAAAACCGAAATTAAAAAAATCGATGTGTGTTTTCTCCATGATTTTCAGCCAAGATTCTGCAACTTTCTTTCAATTCTAAATTAATATGGATTACATTATATACATATATATGTAATGTAAGCCATATTAATTTAGAATTGAAAGCAGGTTGCAGAATCGTGGTCAAAAATCATGGAGAAAACGCAAATTGACTTTTTCATTTCCTTTTATTCTAGCAGCCCGGCAAAATAAGACGTAGAATGGGTCGAAACATGTATGTCTGGTCTTATATATACTAGGATATTCTCATAAATCAGTCACTTGTAGATTTCTGACATGAATTCTTATACATTTGACCCTGCCAAGAGAAACATGATTTAAAAAAAAAAAGAATCTATTTTATATAAGTGATTTATTACTCATCGAGGGAATCCTCTACAAGAATATTCACACCAGTGATATATTATCCATACACTAGGTGCGTGGAGTAATTCCGCAGTATCTTTATACTTTATTTGATTTACTAGAAAAAGTGGAATGGATTAGGAAATAAAATTTTAGAAAGAAGTTACTATAAGCTAAATTAAGACAAAACATTGGGAATGAATTATATTTAAAATTAAAGTTTAAAATATCATTACACACACGATGTTTTAAACTCTTAATTTAAATCCAAATTAATTTCCCAACCGTCAATTTAATTTAGCCCATAGTAACTTCATTCTAAAAATATTCTCATATTTCCTGGTCCATTCCACTTGTTCTAGTTAATTAATTCAACAAAAGCTTCCTAAATTAGTTGACTCAGCTAAAAGTCGACTCATTTTCCCACTTCGAGTGAAGGGATAAAAATTGTCAAGCAAAGCACATTCATTTAAAGGATCCCCATGATTCCCTTACACGAGATGTACATGTTATTGACATGCGTCAAATATTCCTATTAAAATCTAAAAGAATATATTCACAAGGATAATAGTTTCATCAGCTTTTTTTATTCCGTATTGTGTTGTTCTGAGTTGTGCTCGTCAATTTTGACTGTACATAATGCCTGCTTCCAGTGATGGAATAAAACGAACTTAAAATTCAAAAGTGTAGTCTATGTCTTCAAAACTGCCTTTTGCTTACAACAGATAAAGACACGCACACACGGATCAAACAAAAATAGAACAAAACGAAAGTAGGGGGGGGGAAACTAAAGTAAAACCTTCTCAAGTAGATGAAAGAAAAAAAATCAGAAATCCGGCCTGATGACTTTCTCAAGGGCCACCATCAGGCAGGGATTTAAAAACAATCTGTAAAGGGTTTTGACTATTGTCTGAATATAAACCCATTGTGACCCAAAAAAAATCCTGACAATAAAGCTTAAGAAGCATCAAATTTTGTAAATATAAAAGTAAATGAAAATTACAGACACCAATAAAAATAATAAACTATAGAAGAAAAACAACCATATATTAGAAATAATAAATCGAAACAACAAGCCAAGAACATACCAGTAGCCAATAGAATTATTATAAAAGCAGCATCGTTACAGGTTACATCCTTTCAGGACACAAGGAAAACATTTTAGGCTGAGGAGCCCTGAGGGCCCCAATTTCCGTTCGGAAAAGACTTAGATGAATTATCGAAATGTTCTAGATTAGAGAAGAGAAGAAACATCTTTAGTAACGGTTGTGGAAACAGTGAGCTGTCCAATGGGAAAGCTTGAAGTTTTAGGTGGCTGGATCTATGCATTTGTGTGGAGAGCATCAATGACGATTCGGGCTTTTTCATGTCTAGTTTTCGCCGTTTGTCTGTGTTTATTAGCTTTAAGGATATTCGGAAAATACTAGGAAAAGATTTTTTGATATCATAAAGGCTGCATGTAGCAATTTTTAAATTTTTTTTTTTTAAATTTTTGGAGGTTTAGGAGCACCCTCCGAAACTGCACCTACACCCAATTTTAACAGCTTCTCCCGGACCTACAAAAATTAAAAAAAACCACACACAGCCTTTATGAAATCAAAACTCTTTTCCTAGTAACGCAAAATATCCTTAAAGCCATTAAACGCTGCAAAACTTCAAAAACTAGACATGAAGAGTCCCGAATCCTTATTGATGCTCTCCAAGCAAATGCAGACTCACCTACTGTCTGTCCATAAGGAGATCTCTGACCGACAGTTGTCTATGTTTACGGCGGGCGTTATAGAAACAGGCGTCGATAGGGAGGATCCACTTCGAATGAGTGGAATCGAACGGAAGTCTGCGGGGGTATTCTTTATCTTGGCGAAAAAATGAAACGATAAAAAAACTATTGCTCATTCGTCTTCTCGCTTTTACCGCAGTTGCTCATATCTTTATATTTGCTTAGCTTACTTCTTTTATATTTTATTAATATTTTCTTTGGTTCATTTTAACTACAATCCATTATTTAATAATTTTTGTCTCTTGAATTTTGAGATCCTTTAAAATGCCTTTTCGATTTAAGAATGGAGAGACTTAAAAATCACAAGCACGTAAAATTGTGCATAATGTTACGGAATTTTTCTTGAAACTTGCTGACAATTCGTATTGGGAAAAAGATAGGGTTTTAGATGAACTAGTAATTCAGATTGGAAGTACTGAATCGGATTCCGAATCAGAAGAAACGGAATCTTGTCACAGTGTTTTAGAATTCTTTTAATTGAAAGTACACAAATGTCACAGGATCTCTGCTAATTTTGCACTCTTCTAATAATAATTAATGTTTTTTATAAATAAAAATGGAATTTTAAAATTGCTTTTTTTGTTTCATTTCAATTAGTTTAATCGTAAGTTATAGAAGATATAGAATTTTATTTAGTTTATTTTCTGAAGCTACGAAATTTATTTGATTCCTTTTTGTTATTTTCTATTTTTTCAATAATGTGCTCTTGTTTTCTGTTATTCAATATGTCGATAATCAAAAGTTTCAGCTTAACATACTTTTAATCATCCTTAAAATTTGATAAAATGCAATTGTTAATTTTGAGTTTCGAAAAATAGTATATATATCAAAAATAAATAAATAAATTTATTTTGGAGAAGTTTTAAACATATTTAACAATGGATATTTTACTAACAGCAACCTTTTATAAAAATTATGAAATTATTACGATTATTATGTTATTATTTTTATGTTGAATTAGACAGATTACTTCGCGTTTGCTGCGGAGAATTTGATCTTAAGTAGTAACATAAATTTAAAAAAAAAATAAAATGAAGTTTAATTTTTTGTCATGCTGGTTCTACTTAATTTTTTTTTCTTCTTGTGCACTCGGTTAGACATATAAATAATTATTCAGTTTTTCTATTTGATTTACTCTGTTCTTTCTGTACTAATCAGATTGGAATTTCTATATTATTCTAACAGGAATAATATATTTTTTCAAAATTCCAAGTACGCAAAGGATTTTCGGCCCAGTGAATTATTTTTCGAATTTGCTTTCGAAAATTAAAGGCAATATATTAATACCGCCAATTAGGCGCTAAATGCGCCAACGTAAAAAACTTGAATGAATTTCTACCTCTTCGAAATGGACTCTTCCTGCAGTAACCTGTTTCTATAACTCCCGCCGTAAACATAGACGACTGTCGGCCAGAGATCTCCTTATGAACAAACAGTACCTAAAACTTCAAACCTTCCCATTGGACCGTTCACCGTTTCCACAACCGTTACTTAGGAAGATTTTTCTTCTCTTCTCCAGTCTAGACCATCTCGATCTTTCTTCAAAGTCTTTGCCGATCAGGGATGGGGCCCTCTGGGCGATGCAGCCCAAAATGTTTTCCTTGTGACCTTAAAGGAAGGTACCTGTAACGATGGGGTTATATAATGATTCTACAGGCTACTTGTATGTTCTTGGCTTTTTGTTTCTATTTTTTATTTCTATATTTGATTGTTTTTCTTCTATGGTTTATTATTTTTATTTGGTCTGTAATTTTCATTCACTTTTACAAAATTTGAGGCTCCTCTTAAGCTTTAATTTTTCGGGTCAAAATGGGTTTATATTCAGACAAAAATCAAAACCCTTTACAGTTTTTTTTTTTTTTTTTTTTGAATCTCTACCTGATGGTGACCCTTGAGAAAGTCATCAAGCCGAATTTCTGAATCCCCAACCTTTGATCTACTTGATAAGTTTTTAGTTTCGTGTCCTTGTTTTCCTCCCTACTTTCACTTTGTTCTACCTTCAGTCTTGATCTACTTTTGTTTGGCCCATTTACGTTCCACTATGTTTTAGCAGTAGCAGAATAGGCGCTCTCTAAATACATATGTGTATTTCAATATTATAGTTAGTCGGTTCGGTTCCTTCATAGTTGAAAATTGCATTTTTTAAATGTTGTTTAGGCTTATAAAATTGATTATATATATATATATATATATATATATATATATATATATATATCCTTGTGACCTTAAATACCTTATATATATTGTGACCTTATATATATATAGATAGATATCCTGTTTATAAATGTAGTAGACTTCAATAAATATTCTATATGTGTAGGTGAAGTTTCGTTATAATCTATACTACTATTATGAATGTGAAAGTTTGGATGGATGATGTAAGTCAATCGCGCCAGAACGGCTGAAGGAAATTGGATGAAATTTAGCACAGAGATAGAGTGTAGACTACAAAAGAGCATAGGTTAATTTTTTATTCCGTTTAATTGAGTGGTTAATTTTTTATTAATTAAAAACTAACTTTCCGCCAAAAAATAAAAACAAATCTGGAAACATCTATCTGCCTGGGCTTTTTTAATCTTTTGTTTTCATTTTTCTATTTCCGGTGTTCATTTTAATATTATCTTACTATCCGCCTTTGGCGACCAGTCGGTTCGCCAATATTAATGCCGACTAAAGGCTTAAATCATTTTTTATATAACTTGGTCTCATAATAAGTTTTTCAGCAAAATATTTTTAAGCTTCAAATTTCGGTAGTCATATAATTCACTTATACTATTATGTAGGCCTTAAGCAGTCCTGATTTTTGAACTCCGCATCTCTCTCTGATATTCTATCAGTGCACGTAAAATTTACTCTTAAATTAAATTGAAAATGATGAAACTTCAATTAATATAAAGACCTCTTTACTCAATCTAAGCATGTCTTTAAATAAAACTAAGAACTGAAAGCAGAATAGTCCGACAATGAAGTTTTATGTTCAATACAGAAATTAAAGCGTTATAATTTTTTTTTTTATAATTTATAAGATCACATGTAATTATTCACCAAAAATTTCACAGGTTAATTGAAACCTTCAGTTTTTAATTTTATTTTTAGATGTATATAAATGCTCTCAATAATAACATTTTTTTAAGGTTTATAAATATATTTCAAAAAATTATGGTTTAAATTCTTTTGGTCATATAGATTCATATTTGTAAAATATTCTTAATATTCCAACTTCTGAATAAATAAATAAGCATTTCTAGCTTCTTGAAATCTGGCTGATTTATTCAGTTCTGAATATTGCAAATTTAGAACAACTATCATTATCATAATCTAGACCAATTATTCTACAGTAACTCTGATTGGCTTCTTTGAGATCTTGATAAAGTGATCTAAAATCACCAGTTTATATCGAATAGTTATATTGAAATTTTCATAGATCGATCAGTATTGATGATTGATTTAGTTTATTGGAATGCCACTTTTTTTATTTAAGGACTTATTGTCTCAAGAATATTTTGTTAAATATGATTCACAGATGTAAAAATTTAATTCATCAGCATTTTTTCCCTAAATCTATAGCTATATATTTCACTTGGACCAATTGCTAAGAGATTTATGTCTCTCCCCCCAAAATTAAGAAATTAGATGCTGGGCTCCGATTACAGAAGATGCCTTGTAGATTTTAAGCAATATTTGCATTAAATAAAATTGTTTACTTGGATTAGTAATATATGTATAGTAAAATATCATAGAAAACATTTCCATCCATTTATTTTCCAAAAATATCATGTTTCATATTTGTTTCATTTTATACAGACACGTACCTAAAATGACATTTTTATATTTTTAATTTGGAATGATAGTTGATTTATTTTTTCTCGTGAGAGAACATGATATTGTTTTGATAGAAAGTTTTGATGTGTCCGAAATATGCGGGTAAAAATAGTTTTATATGTTTTTACAAATTTTGCATTGTTAATTATTACATATGCTTGTTTGAAAGAAGATGCGTTTTCAAATAGTAGACCTACTTTTATCAGTATAGCTTTAATATTACGTTACTTCGTTGAAAGAAGATGCGTTTTTATTTCTTATGAATAATTAAAATGCGGAGATAAATTACAATCACGAAGGCGAATTCTTGGATTTGCACAATATATCTTCTTCACATAAGTAAAAGTAACAATTCAAAACATGTTTTATTGTTTTAAAAAAACACGAATGCAAAAATATTTCACTTCTACTTATTATCAATTACGTTTTGTTAGTCGTTTCTTTAAAATGACGTCATCTTCAAGTTCGTTTAAGATTTCTTGCTTTTAAATAATTAATCTTGCTCTCAGAAGATTATCGTTTGGTGCTTTTCTAAAAATTCTTTTTCAGTTTTAACTGTCGCACTTTTGTAATATATTTTTACTTTGTATTTTTATTTACTTTAATTCTTTAATGGAATTGTTAATTTTGATGTTGCAAACGATAAAGAAAAATTTTCTCTTGCATTTATTGTTTAAAAAATATCACATTTCCTATTTGTTTCATTTCATATAATCACGTGATGAAAATTGTATTTTTCTGTTTTATTTTTGGTAGTAATTAACTTTTTTTTTTAAATTAGAACTTTTGAAATTGTGATGGCAACATTTTATTAAAAGCTGATTTTTTTTTTTTTTTTTTTTTTTTTTGAGATCTCGAGAAGATAAAATTTTATTTTTATTTTCTTTTTGCGAAATAAATTGTTGGAAAAAAAAACGATTAAATTACATGTTTAAAAATTCATTAAAAATAGAGTTTTAAGTCGTAGGTCAAAACAACATTAGTATCATTGAAATACTTATTTTTTGAGCTTTAAGGTGATGCAAAAATCAATTTTGTGCTGTAATATTTTCAGAAGTTATAGCGAAAAAACGTTAAAATTTGGCTTATTTTTAATTAAAATTTTAATTAAAAATTCAAAAAAGGGCTCAGAGATGCATATTCCCGGCACCCAACTTATACATATACCAAATTTGGTAGCTGTAGGTTGAACGGTCTAGCCTGTATAGCGCCAACACACACACACATCGTGCTTTATTATAAGTAAAGATAAAGATTATTCTAATGTAATTCTTTGTGATTTATTGCAGGCTTTCCAAACAAAAAGCCTATTTCACCAGAACAAAAAAAAAAAAAAAAAAAAAAAACGAAAACGAAAACATCTGCCCGAGCTTTTGGAATCGTTTGTTTTTATTTTTCTATTTTCGTTTTTTATTTTAATATTATCTTACTTTAATAAAATCCTTTGCGATTTATTATCTTAGCAGAATGACGTTTTCATCACTGAAAAATTCAGTATTTTTTTTTTTTTTAATTTTTAAATCGTTTCCTGCTTATAAAAAAATAGCTGAACCGAGTAAGTGTATTTATTCTTTCCAATTTCTTTTTAAGAAAAGCATCACTATGTAGTAGTGAAGTTATTAAGAACAAATGTATTCATTTTTTTTTCTTATGCTGTTCATGTTATTCTCAGAATCTCTAAATTTACTGAGCTAGCAAAACTACTAGGTTTCCGCTCCAGTTCTATGTTCTGCTCTCGCTGTTAGCGAAGTCACGCCATATTTTTTAAGGAAAAAATTTTAGTTTTAATTTTTTAATTTATTATTTGATAGTTTTTCGAAATGCCCGGAAAATGCAAATCGAAACTTTCAAAAAAGGAGTAATCAAACTCGGGCTATGAGAGCAGCTAGAAGTCGAGAATCGAATCCTCAAGCGGAATTTAGCAGAATTAAGCATGCTGAGCAACAGGCTACTTCTAGATCACCTGAAACGCAGAAGCATGCAGAAATGGACGACTACAGCACGCCGAATATTTGGATACTCGATGCGCTGCAGAAACTATGAAACAAAATCAACAACGCCGACTTAAGGAGTTTTTTTTTTTTTTTTGGCGAAAATGAGTGTATATTAAAGCTGTTCCGTTACGTATTTTTGTAATTAAAATGTATTTATGTTAGCTATATATTTTTCATATATGCTTATAGTGGTATATTTCCGTAAACAAATAATTTAGAATTCCGCCAAATTTTCTCAAATTTCTTAGACGATTGTTCGTTTGCGCCAGACAAACGGAAAAGTACCCTTATAGTTTTAAGTACATAGTTTTTAAGTAATTTTTCCCCACGCTAATGAGGTTAGATATAACATGTTTTCAACCGGTTATTTAAAACGATTCTGTTTATTTTCGTAGTGTTTGATACATTTAAAATTAATCATTGTTAATTAATAGATCTTTCGATTCCTTCAGAAGCACTTATGAATTAAAATAAAACAGTTTAATTAAAATTAAAAATTTCTAATCTGCATTTGTTTCCCCAATTGTGGTTTAAAATTCATTGCTAACATTTGCTAACATTTTACATTATGATTAGACTGTTAGTTCTCAAATATATACATCAAAATTTCCACACGTACGGAAGTCGCGGGAAAAAGCTAGTTACAAATATAAGCTACACTTCTTGGCTTTCATTTTCAATCCTTATTAAGAGTACTTAAATGTTTTCTTGAGTATGGAGTACTCATTTGATTTTTAAAAACATTGCCATGCAAAAATTTAAAACTTTCATCATATTAGGACTATATCAATTTTTTTTCTCATCCCCCCTTTTATATTTATTAAATGCAAAATATACTACATATTTCCACATATAAATCGAGAATTTTTGGAACTTTTCTCAAACATAAATATGAGGGTTAGTTTGTATGTAGACACTAATGATGTAAAAACTTGGATAATTTTCTGTTTGCCAAGCAAGGGATAAATATCACCAAATACAGCACTTTTTTTTTTTCTGTAGCTTATATTTCTAAAGAAAATGTTTTGCTGGGAAGATTTTTGGGGTTTTGTGAAAATGCGCTACTTTATTTTCGAAGTTGTTTATTAATACTGATTTCCAGCACTATTTCCAAAACGAATTAAGAACTTGTGTTTCAGCTACAAATAAAAGCAGAGCATGTTTGCAAGAATTTTCAACAAACACGATCACCTAAGGTTTGAAATTCATTAAAAAGAATTTTTTTTTTAAGAAAACTTCTACCAAAAAATAAATGGCACAGAAAATAAGATTAGCATTAATACAACATGCTCATACTTTTCATGCTCAGCTTCCCATTTTCCTTTTTAGTAAATTCTCCTAAACATTGTGAATAAGTTTTGAGATAAAGTAATCACATCCCAAAATCCTTTATTTTTTTTAAGCTGTTAGATGACTAAAACAGTTTCATTTTTCCTCCATCATCAAGCTTCATTGATTCTTAATTAACCTTTCATCTGCATTGACTTAAAACTCTTTTAGAAGTAATATTTTGTTTTTATTCCAAATAATCAACATTAGCAATATTTAAAATTTCTGAATATTATTTATAGATATCATCATTTTATACATTTTATCTATGGCATAAACATTCATTTTATCTATAGTATAAAGAAATTTAATATAGAAAATATATTCTGTAATATTTTTTCATTAATTAAAGTTATTGTAGTCTCTCTAAACATACAGATTTACAGTGTTAATACTAAGCAAAAACAAATAATTCTTGTTATACACATTCTTTATAAATAATTAGGAAAAATGATGAGAAAAAAATTGAAGTAAAACAAGAAAAATATGAACATTTGACATCTATTTGTGATCAAAATAACCGATTTCAAAATCCTTCAATTTGGGAAAAAAAAAAAAAAAAAAAAAAAAAAAACTATTTTGAAATTACCCATCCTACGATTGTTAAATATTAAAGCCAGGATATAATTGATGCAAAAAAGCCTAAAGCATGTGCTTTGGTAACAGCTCAAAGGTTTTCTGAAAACTCAATTAAAATTATTAACTCAGCAAATGATTAAAAAAAAATTCTTCCAAGCTGATAACATAATGTTGGTCATAACACTCAACAAAAAATTCTTTAGAGAATTGGGTATTAGACAAATTTTAAAGGTAAATAATAGTTGGTTGCTAAATAAAAAAGATTCAGACAATAATAATGTAGAATATTTCAAATGCAAATAATGTTATTCCCTTTCATCAAGTGTTTTCATTGACTTAAAATAAGTTTATTAAATGATATTCTCTAATTGGAGAATTGGTTCATATACACTGTCTTTCAATTTTATAGAAAAATCAATCTTACTGAACGAAAAATTGGGAGGAAGGTATACTATATATTTATACAAAGTGCTAAAGATTAGCCCATTATTAGCGTAACATCTATTTGGAGTTCTTTTGTTAGTACTTTTAGCTAATAGTATCTGATTACATAAAAGAATTTAAAAAACCATGCAGAAAAAAGAAAGAAATTAATAGTTGGAGTATTTTTTTAATTTTCCTGAATTCTTTGTACTTTCTGTATTCTTAATATACATTCCTTCCTAATAAATGATATTCTAGCTTTGGAGTCTAAAATTTACAATATTTTTATTATAAATAAAAATAAAGCTTTTCTTAAGACCTAAATAATCTTTTGTATAACATAAATTTTAAATCAATTCAAAGACATGATGAGGATAAGAACTAAAAATAGTATACCAAAGGTATTTTATACACATTTTACTTGCTTTGAAAGAAATGGGAAACCAGAAATTATACATCAATTTCAATAAAATAAATTTTATTCTTCTTTAAGAGAATTGAACACTAAACAGCTAATGCTGTAAAAAGCATATAGAAAGTTTAATACTTTAGAAATTAATGAAGAGCAATTAATTACTGAACTTTTGACTTTTAAGCCTCATTTAGACACAGGAGATATACAATGTAAAAAAAATCATAAAACAGATTTATATCTTCCCAATTGGCACCTTTTCAGCAATATAGTAACAAAGGGGGGAGCATTCTTTTTAGCTCACTAATGCAAACTATGTTTTTCATGAGATTGCAATGTTGCATGAGCCAATGGCATTCAATTCAAATGTCTTATTTTAAACTTACCTGCATACATCAACTTAGTATATTTAGCAGGAAATGCATCACCTCTCACTTTTTCAATGTTTTCTTTGAAATGTCTCACCTGCAAGAAAATTAAATATAAATTATAAATCCATAAAAAATATCTAATCTTGACACTGTAATCATGAACCGCCTTTGTTGCAATTTATACTTCTAAATATCTGTACTATTTATTTATTTTTTAAGTACCAATTTAGTGCTATAATACAAGAATTGTCACTGTGAATTTAAACTGAAATTAGATCATCACTAACTCTTAATACAGAAATATTATGCAAAAGAAAAAGAAAAAAAGGATTAAATGATATTATAGCAAATAATATGAAATAAAGCTTTTTCAAGTGATTATAAATTAATTTGAAACCAGAAAGTTTTTTAAATGATTATAAATTACAAAAACAAAGTTGATTTTTGTAATTTGAACATTTGTGCTTTCCCATGAGAGCTTGATAAAAACCATAACATAATTTTTCAAGACAGAAAAGTACCAAAGTAAGGTAGTCAACCTTAATATAAGAGAAATTAAAATTTAATTCAAGCCATTAGTAGCCTCTTATAAATAAATAGTTGCAGTTTAACATTTCTTTAATATGAGCAGCCTACCCCCAAAAAGACTTTCTTTAAAAAAAACACACAATTTCACATATTTAAGGTGCACAATCTTCAGTTTTTTTTTTTAAAGATATAATCTGCCTTTTACTGTTAACAATTTTTTAAACACAACATAACTATTCCCCTTTGGAGATTTCAGAAAAAAATTTGGTTGAAAATGCTAAAAAAAATCATTACATCCATTATTCATCAAGAACAAATACTTAAAAAAAATAAAGTAAAAAAAAAACTTAAATATTTAGTGAACCCTGCCTACCATATATTTGTTGGAAATAAATTGAAATAATCTATTAACAACTTTGGTTTCAGATTATAAACGTTTTTTAACTCGCAGTACATCTACAAAACTAATTTTTAGCTTATTTGTTTATATCTCTGAGATGCTGAACTATAACAGAGGTATATTTTAGCTTTCCATATCCTCTTTATATAATTCTTTTAATTTGTAAAACTTTCTTAAAATTATTATACAGTAAGAGCTGTACAAATAAATTTTAATGTCAACAGATTTCTTAAAATTATTTTATTCCATATCTTGAAAAAGAGATAAACCTTAAAAATTAGCAATAACAGGAATAATTTAATTTACATTATTTTTTTAATTAAAAAAATTAAATAAATGTCTATTTTTGCAATAACTTTTGTTCCTTGCGAAGTGTCATTTTTTATATTAATCAAAATCATCATACATTTTATTATAAAACTTCATCATAATTCAAATTTAACACTAATTTAATTCAAATTACACTAAAGCTCTTTAAAATGATACCAAAAACAAAGATACAGCTTAAAATAGGAAAAACTATGCCAATTTCAGAGGGCATGGAACTCAATTTTTTATAAACTTGTTACGATTTTGGTACTCCCTACCCAGCTCATTTCAGCACTATAAGTTCACACTGAAAAAGCCAAACCAAATATTTCAATGATGTTGCTCCTTCCTTTTAAGAATAGCCAATGGCAATAATAATATATTAATTAAAAATATTATTGTATTTTTTCATCAACTGTCAAAAACAATCTTAGGAGAATAATATAACAGATGTTAAGAGATCTTTTAAAGTTTCTCATATCTTTATTAATGATAATTTATTTTGAATTCATATACTCAACTCAGTCAATATCATTCTAAATCGATTTATTTAAATATTTTTTCCCCCTTCCAGGAAACTAAGATTTAAAAAATGTAACAGGCATGCAATTTTCAGCCATTAACTTTTTTTTTTATGTACCTTAAAACTGAATAAATATATTAGTCATAATGATTTCAAAAATATTTCTTTCATAGCATCTAAAAAAATTATTACAGATCAAAATTATACATGTGCAATAAAAAATCAGAGTATGAAAGAGAAAAGATATTATATAAGCAGTGCAATAAATCTCAATCTAGATTTATACAAATACTAAAAAAAGTTGTTGTTTTTTTAAATTAAACTGAAATATGATGAAATATTCATTCGTTTAAAACAGAAAATGTAAATTAAATTTTTAGAATTAAATAAAAATATTATTTTCACACATTCTTTGAAATTCATATTTTTCCACATGTTTATTTATTTTTAAGCAAAAAATTTGTCGACATTGATAGATATACAAGATTGATAAATCAGCGTTTATAAATCTGTGCTTTGTAATAAAGAAGCATTAAAATAATCAAAATATGTATAACCCATTCAAAATCTAATTTTCTCGTGCCTAAAAGTAATATTGAAATAAAAATGAGAATAAAATCTATTTTATTTCATTAGACGACTTCAGATATGGAAAATAGCATTTTGAGGTAAAGTTGTTCAAGGCAAACACACTCATGTAAACTTCATCAAGAAATATTACAAAAGTAATATTCCAAACCAAGCAGTCATATAGGAAGACTTATTTAAAATATGAACTGTACATGTACAGACAGGAAGAAGAGATAATTTTGATAGTCAGTTATATAACTTTTATTAAATGCTAGTACTGATAAAGTGCCTTTAGCCAATATGCAAGAGTTGTTGCATATCTCTAAAGAGCATTAAATACTCCTAAAAATATTCATCATGCTAATTATTACAATCCCAAATTAATATATCAATCTTCCCAAATCAAAATACGAAATGGAAAAAGATAGAAGAAGAAAAATACACTGGACATGCTTTATGGAATTTTAAGGCTATACAGGTTCATTTATCTGACATACTCTTAATGAGTAATGAGATTTGGTAAGATTATGGATGTTAAACATTTACACGATAAGATATTTTTATTTTGCTTAAAACATAAGACAAAATCCATTTTCAAATTAACAAGTGTGATTTTTTATAGTTTTTTCCATAAAAAATTCCTTAACTTCTTTAAAAATCTCTTACTCCTTAGAAAAATTTCTTTATCTGATAACAGATAATAAGCAATGATATTTCTAAATTCTTCAACTACTTTATATTGACTTTTCCCTTTTTATAACAATTTTTTCTAACAAAAATGCAATAAAATTTTATTTTTTCTTCCTTTAGTTGCCTTTTGTAGTTCCTTTTAAAGCAATAGCTAGCCTTTTTATCCTTATTAGTATTGATTTTTAGCATATGTCCATTACAATTACTTCTCTCATTAGGGAGGGGAGGAAGAGATTACTTTATGAGTTTTAAAAATATCTGCTTATTTCTAAAGAACTATGCCTTTGAAATATATATATATATATGACTGTTTAGAAGGTTTCAAAACATCCCCCCTACCTTTATTTAATGTGCTGTAATGTTTAACAAACAGTAAAAAAAAATCGAGATTAGAAGCTTTTATTAAATATATAGTCACTACTTTTATACTAAGATTTTTTTTATTTTGAATAAACTGTTTTCTTTTTTAATTTTTAATAAAACACTTTACTGTTGAATACAGTGATTTTACAAGATAAGTGATGTTATCCGAATGAAGTATTTTTTTTAAATAAATAAATACAGCCTTGAAAAACAAATTAATAGAATAAAGGATTAAATTTCTTTGAAAACAAAATTTTTATATCTAAAATACAGTCCTGTTTAAAGCTTCCAGCAGATAATTTCAAAATCACAAAAAAAAGACATTTATCTACAATCTAAAAATAAAAGAAATTAAGTACTCTTTTTAACTTTTGATATGTGGTTATGCATTTTAATTTTTCTTTCTTAATTTAAAATTAATTCTAAAAACATTAATTGTTTATATGAATAACTTTAGATAAAATCTACCAAATATATTTCAAATTTCTATCTTAAAAAATAGTTAAATAATAGTTTTATTTATTCTAATATTGAAAAATAATTTTATATAAAGTGACAATTTTGTTCAGTTAAAAAAACATTTAAATGGGGAAATTAAAATTCAATTTTTAAAATGAAGTTCATAATTCTTAATTTTTTGTACAATAATATCTTACAAGATCATATGAAAAGATTTCATTCTAAATCTGGTCTACTTAAAATCAAGAAAGTTCACATGAAGAGACTGAGAAGACGTTTCTTTCAATATGGAAGACACATCTTTCAACATGGAAGACACAGCAATATGTCGTCCATTAATATTCGACAAAAAATGGTAGTTAAATTTCAATTGAAAATTAGGAAAAAAAGTATCAAAATCCAGGAAGAAAATATTTACACAACAGAAATAGCAAAAAATAATATTTTTGTTATTTCTTTTAATCTAGATTTAAAGCTGCTACATATTGCGTTAGAGGAAAAAAAAAAACAGAATATTGAAAAGCAATATTTTAAAAATATTTCATGAAAACCACTAGAAATTAATGTCTAAATAGCAGTGAAGCGAAACTTTTCTATGATTTTATGTTGTACAATTAAAAACCAGAAATATAAAAATTAATTAATTTAATTCAAACCATTGAGGATAAACAGAAGCCACTTACCGTCTGAGTAGGATCAACTTCCACAGTAAATAAATCTTCTTGGAGAGTTTTCAATGTTATAAGCATGGCTTAGAATCTATGAAATCTACAGAGATTAGAGAAGTATATATTTCGATAAAAGAGAACCTGAATATAGCTACAGATAATAGACAATCTAAAAAAAATTTAACTCTAAAGACTAGAATCACAATCTCTGAAAACCTATGTCTTCAATAAGCTTGCAAAATGCAATTGCGCATGCCCAGAAGCATAATACTCATCTAAATTTTTACATCAAAACAACTGCGAGCCTATTTTTATATTTATATTTTAATAATCTAATTAAGGCATAGAAAATTAACTATTGTAATAAATATGGGTTTTAAAACGTAAGAAAAAATATTTTACTTGGTTATTTCAGTAATTAATTATTGTAAAGAATTTACAATTACAAAAGTAAAGAACCAATGAAATAAAATAAATTACAAATAAAAAGAACCAATGAAAAAATTAAGAAAACAACGTTAAAAATTATTACTATTCGAATGTGTTAAATAATCACTTATTAATACATGATCTAATGTTTGATCATTCTTGGGAAATCGCACAATTACTAATTGGTAAAATTGTTCAATCAGCCCGCAGCCATGTGCCTCGACACGAGTTATCCTTGATTCGAGATTATACCCGTCGATTTGTTAAAAAGTAAATCAAAATTATATATATATATATA
>JAOUZG010047196.1:7562578-7629904 GCA_026289955.1 Argiope argentata
TGTGTGTGTGTGTGTGTGTGTGTGTGTGTGTGTGTGTGTGTGTGTGTATCCTCCGATTTGATCGAGGAATTATTTCATGATTAAACACTCAACTGTTGTTTGAATTTTGTAAATACTCTTAACCTAGATGATGCCAAGTTATTTTTTGTTTAGATATATAAGGATGTAAATAAAAGAATTGTTTTGTTAGGCTACTTCCTTATTTCATCGGTCAGGAGCACGATATTGCAGCCTATTGCTCACGGCTAAGAGGTTAGCTATTAAGCCTTAATAAACGTGTAATTTATTTCTATATTAAACTCCGTTTGCCTTGAATAACTCAGGATTATTAAATTAATAATGCATATATTTTAAGAGTCGCAGAAATAATTTGTTGCCTTTATGTTTCCGGATTTTATCATGTTTCATATCTCATGTAGCACAGTCTGTTGAACTATATTGCAAAATGTTGTGCGATATTATATGATATTAAACAATATTCACCAATATTAAACAATATTGCGAATATTGATTAATTTAATACAATATTGTATAATATTCGTGTGCTAATAGAGATTTATTTCGTATAGGCGTGTGATAAAAATTACATTTCTCTATACTTAGTTTGCTGTGAGAATCAACGTAATATTTTAATTTCGGCATTTGTCAGCATCCAGGCAACACGCTTATTAAAGTTAATTTTTTTCATGAAAGCATGACATGGCTTAGCTGGTTAAGTTAAATTTTTATTTTGTTTGAAATAAATTGCTGAAAAATATGCTGAAAATATTTTTTAATTGATTAAAAATAGAAACGATTTAAATGTTAGTAAATAGCCTCATTAAAAGAAACAATTTTTTGAATTTTAAGATGATGTGAAAATTATTTTTGTGCTGTAATACTGTTGAATGTTATTGCGAAAAAGGCCAAAATTTCGTATTTTTAATTCATTAAAATTTATAAATATTGCTCCGAGGTACACATTTTTTCTTGCCAAATTGCATATGCACTAAGTTTGGTAAGTCTGGGTTAAATGGTCTAGCCTATAAAGCGCCAACACACACACACACACACGCACGCACGCACACACGCACACACACACACATTCATTTTTGTTATTCTAGTCTTCTTTGGCAACCAACTGGTTGTCGGAGTACTCGTTATCTTCACTTTCAGTAAAGTCAATGAGATATAACTTCGCATCCATGATACTGCGAAATTGCCAGACACCAAGGATGTGTTACTTTATTACTTTAATTGATTTCAGATATTCCACTCATTGTATACATGAACTTTTCTAATGAATACTATATGCGTATTGGCTTAAAAAATGTTTTTTAGCCAATGTATGCAAAAAACGTATAAGTATCCATTCATGATTTTTATATGCGTTTTGATAAGATTTGATTTCAAAGATAATATCAAGATGAATTATTTAATGATATTTATCATTTCAAATACCCATAATTTTTCATCCCTGTTAGAATAGCTGTATATTACTGTTACATTTTTCTCCATAAACTCCATAACCATTTTACTCCACAGCCATTTAAAATTAATGCTGTTATGTCAAATGATCATTTCTAAAATAATGAGTTGAATTCGAGTCATTCATAGACGCAGTAATCTGATGCAAAAAGAACACTGATAGAGGCTCCAATCAGAAAATGTGCAATAAGATAGTAAAAAAAGTTATCCAGATTACGAAATATTTCCATTTACCAAATCAAATTTAAATAAATTAATGCCCAATTTTAAAACAACACGATGGCAGTTTAAAATTAGATCTCATAATTTTCAACTGTGATGAGGTGACGAGGATGACACCTGAACCGCCATCTTCTTTGTATTTACCCGCCACCTCAATGGCAGCATTTGCAAATATATAATTAAAAAGACACTTCATCCATGTGGTTTCTAACACTCCTCTCAAAAGGAGTAAAGTGCTTGCGGCAAAATAGACCAATTTATAAAAGAGTTACCTTTTAGTGTTTATGAAGCCATTTATTATCATTGTATGCACAATAAATCCAGTCCAAGAAGAATGTATCTATATATATTATTTCTTAAGGCCATTTGGCTTTCTATGACTTCCAAAGTCATTCCAATAAAGTCATTCCAAAGTCATTAAACAATAAATTTCACTTATTTACTTATAAATTTTATTAATAAACAATCCATAATTTTTTAAACCTCTTTTCCTCCTACACCACAAAATGTCTTGAAGAATAAATCCTTTTTCATTTAATTGATTTGATGTTTATATTTTCGCTATAGAATAACGAAATGTGTTTTTATGATCCATTCTCTTATTTAATTTATTCCCCACTTTATTTTAATCTTTCATGACACAGAATACTCGATTGCTACTCGTTTACTAAAAACTCGTTTTGATGTAGAAATTCAAAATGAAAATTCTACATTGATTTAATTAAATGAATACTGCAATGCAAATAATAAAGTGCTTCTGCTACAAATGTTAATTTTCGAGAATTATAGATAATGTTTATTTTTAAATGGTAATTTTAAGTAGCTTTATTTCCCATTTAGCATAAATGGATCGGAATGTGGCGAAAAGTAAAAGGATATATTATTCTTTTTCTTCAGACGATATTCTAAGAAAAAAAAGGTCAATTCATAGTGCCATCTATTGACAAAATTTGGAACTAATAACATGAAATATAGAAGAGCGCATAATTAAAAGAAATCATAATATTTTATTTAAATTTTTCTATCAAAAACTTTAAATACATTTCACAAAATGTTTTTAAAAACAAAAAATGTGATTTAAATAACAGTTGTTTGGAATAGATATTTAAAAATAACTGTAATAAAAAGTCTTTAATACAAAAATCGTGAATTATGAGTCCCTTAAGGCATTTTAATCGCTATTCCAGATATGCATACTCCAGTAGTGGGTTTTCTGCACAGCCGTTGGAGGTGGTCACCACGTGCCTCGAGACCCAGAAGAGTCTCAAAATTTATTTGACGTTTTTTGCCAAAATTTTAATTTTAGAAATTTCAACCTTGTTTACAGTGACATTTCTTTCTAGCGTTTTTAAAGCTATAGAGAAGATAAATGAATGATAGCAATCTCAACACGATAAAAAAAGCCAAAGATGGAGAAAAACTGTAAGCGCTATTAAAAAAAACGGCGAAAAAGCCAGATCACTTCTCAAAGTCTTCCATCGCTGTTGCTTATCGAAAATGACGTAGAAAAGGAATTAGATTGTGAAGTTTAAGAATTAGATAAGAAAATTAATTCTTTATTTATTTATTGTTTGCGTCAGAGCCTTTGGAGATATCTGTGTATAATTAGTACTAGTTTAACCCTTTCAGTATCAGTTTTTTCCCAAAATCAAGATAATTTAGGCCTCTAAAGATTCAAATAAAGTATAAATATATATATTCTGCTGAAATAAAGTAAAAAATCAACGGCGCAATTTTTGAGGTGGGTCATATGAGTCCCAGTGGTCTTTTTAAATAGGACGCACATGTTCCATTGGGATTGTTTATAATAATTTTAAAACAATATTATTGAAATAAAATTCTTACCGATGATATATCCAACATTATTCATGACATTTCTATGTATGATACACTGCAAAACAGTTTTTGCTCAGTGCAACTTTAGTCATTGTATATAGAGTTCTCGTTTAGGTTTCTTTAATTCTACTTTATTACACTTTAGGATGATTAGCGGATAGCGCTAGGCCCGAACTCCCAATCATATGGTTAGTAGCCGAGCATCATACCGATCAAGCAAAAAGAACCCTTCAGCTCGAAGGATATTAATTGGCTTATATAGAATTCACCACAACACTAACAAATGTATGCTATCGCAGAAAACCATTGGGACATGAACTTCAATAAATTTTGCACTTATTTATCCATTTGGATGATTAAAAAATATCAGCGAGACATATATGTCTCGGTGGGGCTCAAAGGGTAAAAAAGGCATGAATTGTAGATATATGATATCATATTAAGAAATTCTGTAAAATTTCATCATATCACTCATAAATATCCAGATGGTGGTGGCCTAATAGTGATACAATGGCCAACTTCTCACAGTTCTACTGAAATTAGTTGTAACTATGTTACAAGTTGCTTCGAGTAAGGTTTAGGTTTAAAGTATTTGTTTTCTTTTTAAAGCTGATATAAGAAGAAAGACAGAAAAGGATAGATTTGCGTAAGAAAATTTTTAGAGATACTTGAAGAAGTGATAATTGATTGTTCATTGAGAGAGATGTCTGGTTTGTGTGAAATTTGAAATAAAAAGAGAACGACTAGTAATGATAAGTTGCAATCTTACTCATTTTCAGTTTCTAATTTTTCAGTTATGAGAATAATTAAATTAAATAAGTTAAAGCAATAAACAATATACATAAAGTTTTATTGACTTTCAGAGATATTTCTTGGAAATGCTACTTAGAAATTATATGTTAATGCATAATTTTTATTTCAAATATAGAAATAATAGCACTTAACGCTGTTTATAAAAAATTCTCGGCGGGTATTTAGAGATGGACCCGGAAAGAAATTCCAATAGCACATAGAAAGCGCTTCAAAAACATATTATGGCATTTCTAATAAGAAAGTATATATTTTGGCATATCAGGACGTAATTAAAAAATCAAATACACATGCTAGTGAAATAGACTAAATGGAAAATTCCTTCAAGTGGCTGATTGTCAACTTTTTAATTGATAAAATCTAAGTTTTCTGACACATTCGGCAGGGGCTAGACTAAATAGCTTTTGTAAACTAGAATAGACTAGTATTTGATAATTTAGTAAACACAGAATAGACTAGTATTTGATAATTTTAGTGCCAAGATAAATACAACACTGACTAAGTTGATAAAGGTTGATTAGGTTTCTATTGGGTCTATCAAAAAATCTTCTTAGCAATTCTATCTTCAAAGCACAGAAAGATAATTTCTAGAAAAGGTACCCTACAGAATAAATAGACTATTAACAAAAGCAATGGAAGACTCTTCGTAAAAAATGGTTCTTGCGGTTAGGGATAGAGGCAACTCAATTCCCCCCCTCTTTTTTTCTAGGAATTTTTGTAAAATTTTATTTCCTTTGAAGCCCAACTGAAAATACAGGCTCAACTAATATGCGTGGATGATAGGGCAGGAGTTTTAAAGCTTCATGGAACAATTTGTTAAATATACCAAAGTTACCAAAGAAAGTTTTATTCAACTTTTCTGATCAATCGTCAATGTCATCGCAACTTGCCAACATTAGAGTAATCTCGAATTGCCATAAAAATACGGAGGAATTCTATTTACAAGAAACATAAAAGACCACCCCAACACAAGCGTAAGTTGCAATTACTAGATACTGTTTGTCCATAAGGAGATCTCTGGCCGACAGTAGTCTATGTTTACGGCGGTCGTTATAGAAACAGGTTACTGCAGGAAGAGTCCATTTCGCAGAGGTAGAAATTCAACAAGTTTCTTACGTTGGCGCGTTTAGCGCCTAATTGGCGGTGTTGATATATTGCCTTTAATTTTCGAAAGCAAATCCGAAAAATAATTCACTGGGCTGAAAATCATTTGCGTACTTGGAATTTTGAAAAAAATATAATATTTCTGTTAGAATAATACAGAAATTCCGATCTGATTAATACAGAAAGAACATAGTAAATCAAATAGAAAAACTGAATAATTATTTATGTGTCTAACGACTGCACAAGAAGTTAATTTTCATTTTATTTGTTTTAAATCTATGTAACTTCTTAAGATCAAATTATCCGCAACAAACGGGAATTACATTTTATCAAATAAGATAAATAAAAGCTATAAGATAAATAAAATTTTCAAAGATTTTTTTTAACGAAACTTAAAAAAAATAAGGATAATCAAAAGTATGTTAAGTTGAAACTTTTGACTATCGACATATTGAATAACAGAAAACTAGAGCACATTATTGAAAAAATAGAAAATAACAAAAAGGAGTCAAATAAATTTCGTAGCTTCAGGAAATAAACTAATTAAAATTCTATATCTTCTATAACTTATGTTTAAACTAATTGAAATGAAACAAAAAAGCAATTTTAAAATTTCATTTTTATTTATAAAACACATTAATTATTATTAAAAGATTGCAAAACTAGCAGAGATCGAGTGACAGTTGTGTACTTTCAATTTAAAGAATTCTAAATCACTGTCACAAGATTCCGTTTCTTCTGAATCGGAATCCAATTCAGTACTTCCAATCTGAAATACTAGTTCTTCTAAAATTCCATCTTTTTCAAAATACGAATTTTCAGCAAGTTACAAGCAAAATTCTATAACGTTATGCACAATTTTACGTGCTTGTGCTTTTAAAGTCTCTCCATTCTTAAATCGAAAAGGCATTTTAAAGGATCTCAAAATTCAAGAGACAAAAATTATTAAATAATGAATTGTAGTTAAAATGAACCAAAGAAAATATTAATAAAATATAAAAGAAGTAAGCTAAGCAAATATAAAGATACGAGCAACTGCGGTAAAGCGAGAAGACGAATGAGTAATAGTTTTTCTATCGCTTCATTTTTTCGCCAAGATAAAGAATAACTCGCCAGACTTCCGCCTGATTCCACCCATTCAAAATAGGTCCTCCCTATCGACACCTGTTTCTATGACACCCGCCGTAAACATAGACGACTGTCGGCCAGAGATCTCCTTATGGACAGACAGTATATCCATGTTTGGGTCTATCAAAACATTCCCTGGAATCCTCTTATTGATCTGGAGAAATGAATTATCTTGACAAGATTGACCAGTTATGAGATTTCTTCTACATGGAAATAGGTCCAACCAAATGCGATTACGCTGCAGAAGATTATGACAAGTTTCTTCGGAACTGAAATCTGTCTATTTGATTGGGACATTCTTAGCGATGAAGATTCTTTGCCATCGGTCACGTTTGATCCCTCACACTAGATTCATTTTAAGAATGAAAAAGTCCAGAGGATGTGAGAAAAAATAATGGGAAAAAAGATGTAGCTTCTTTAATATCAAAAGAAAGCCTTCTGCATACATTTCCAATTACAGACAAGTGACAAATGTAGGATTGCTTCTTAAAAAGGAATTCAAGACGTGGTGCATGTTAATTTTTGATGCCTGAATATGTAGAATTCTCGAATATTCTTCAACAGAAGATTGACCTGTCACTGTGATCTCATTTTTTAATACTAAGTTCTCCTTTTTATCATTTTTAGATTTTTTAAATATTATGAAGGTAAATACGTAAATAGATGACAACATGGCTGTTGCATGTATATATTACCAATGTATGAATGTTTCACACCACCTCTTAAATGACTGGGCTGGTTTCAACGAAAATTTGAACATCTGTTATACAAGAAAGAAAAAGAATATTGTCAACTTCAAAGAAGAAAGTTAATTAAATATTTAATAATCCCTTTTCTACGATTTCATAGCTATCTGCTACATTATTAAGTTTTGCAGACGAGGGTAATAATTTATACTATAACCTAGAAAGTTTGCATTTGAAATTAAACTGTTTTACTCAATATTATTTTTGCTTTTATTTTGTTTTCTTCGATCTCTTAATATTTTATTTTCCAATTTTTTTTATTAATTTTTTGCTAACATTTGCATTAAGAGTCTTCTTCTTCTTCTTCTTATCTCCATCATGGTCTGTCGGAGTCAGACCAGATCAAATAAACCGTTGATTCTGAGATGGTCGGTGACTGTCCAAGGAGATGAATAAATATCCCCTACACTGAGGTCAAAGCACGCATTAAAAGTTAAACTGATTTTTAAAAATGATAACATGATTTTTTTTGTGTGGTTTGTTTATCCCGTCTTCTATCCATGTTTAATTCTTTACAACAATTTCAAAATTGAAATTCTGATTTTCAATTATCTGTGAAATTTGTTTAATAGTAGTATCTGTATTTGTTTTCTTGCTCGTATTTGTGCTTTATTCCGTATTTTTTAAATGTGTATTTGCATTTATATTTTGTTCTAGTTGCTTGGATTTTTATTGCCTATAACTTTTGTTAAGATATTGCTTTGAACAAAGTTCTTTTTAATACTAACTCGTGTTTTGTGGTGCATGTGGAATAGTTAATGTTCAATTAGAAATAAAAAAATAGTTAATGTTCAGTTTTAATTATAAATAAATAAAAGTAAATAATTTAGCTCTGACTTTTCGCTTTACAGTAGTTAAAAAAATAATTTTCTATAAAGTATCATTCAGGAACTGTATTTTAAATAGATATTAGTGAATTATAAGATTTTGAGTTTCTAAAATTTCTAAGTAAAATATGGTGCAAGGTTCATAAATATAATTTTTCTTTCCAAGCTGCAGGTCCTTTAAAGATTCATATTAAAGATTTTTTTTGAAAATTTCATTTCATTTTTTTTTTGTAGAAGCAATTTTTGATGTTTCCATCATATATCAGATCTGAATCTAGAAAAGATTAAAATAAACATTTGAAATGCTGAAACTCTTCTTTGTCGTTTTATGGATTGTCTTCTATCGGCCACAGATATAGACTCGACACATTTGACGAAATTTTAACAGATGGTTCTACAAGACACTCTTGTCATAAATGACGTAAGCCAAGAAATTTAATGATTAAGCGATGGCCGGGCTGCCAGTCTGCTCGATTGCCTAGTGGACTACTTTAACTCTTGACAATATGGTATTTAAAATGTGTGTCATGGCTTGAAAGTTCTCCAGATCAAACTATTAGAAATTAGTATTGCGACTGAATAAACCGTAGTGAACAGTTAGAAAGTAAGTTTTCACAAATAGATTATCATCTACAAGAATATTACAAAGTACCACAAGTCAATCGAAATTTGTATTAGATGTGGATATCATTATATTCAGCTTTGAATCAAGTCTTGCAAGTCCCGATTAGAGACAGAGTACGTTTTGAAAACTTCGGGAATGACTTGACAAATCGTCTTGATGGACTGCCTCCAAATGTGATCATGCCTTAATGGATTTCAACCTGTTTTCTCATGCCTAAAAGATTTCTAAACTCGTATTCGTCTGACATTTAATGGCTTTTGAATGTAATCTTCCCCATATGTTTGAGGGATAATATGTTCAATGATTATGTTAACCAATTTATAGAGCCGGCTTTCTGGCATAGAGGTAGCGCGTCTTCCTCGTGTTCTGAGAGTCCCAAGTTCGAGTCCTTTTTCGGTCTTGGTTGTTCTATCTGTGAGATGTGTGACTGTGCCCCCTGTAATAAGGGACTGTGCAAATGAGTGTGTAACTAAAGTCGCACTCTTGGCCCTAGTTTTCGTTACTTGAAACAAGAGGCGCATACCTTCGGCTTAAAATCTGCTGACGTATCAAAGGGGCTTTTCCCATAGGCAAGTGCCATAAGTAACAACACCAACAACTAATTTATAGCTAAAAGCATTGAATTATTCCAATAAGGGACAAAGAATATCTTCTCATATATTTAGACTTGATTAAGTTTTATTAGATTTGATTCAGTTGATTAAGTTTTATTAGATTTGATTAAGTTAGATTTGACTAATTATATTTGAAATATCAGATCTGTAATGCAAACATCTAACCTTGCTTTTGTTTTTACACTCAGAATTTTCAATTTTCTGTTTTCATGGATCTTAAAAAGATCCGAGTTGATTAACAATATCAAAATAATAAAAAAGCCCATCTAGGTTAAAATGAGTTTTTGTTCCATTCAGGTTTATGGATAAAAAAATCCATTATCCTGAAATCCATTTTAAATATATAATAATTTTATGAATAATCTTTTTTTTTTCTATTTTAATTTTATGAGACATTGTCAGACATTGAATTCCCAATTCTTTCGCTTCAGACTCTTCTATTTTGTGTATGCACTTTAGTATTTAGAAGTTTGTTTACTATTTATATTTATTTTATTAAGATGCGATACTGCGCGATTACAGCAGAATGCATGCAGTATATATCCATATTTTTGAATTATTAATATTTCGTAAAGAAGTATTTTTTTAAAAATAAATTAACTCTTATAGAGTTTGTTTGAAAATTTTCCAAGTAACAGTATGCTATCCAACCACTAAAAAGTTTCTGCAGCTAGAGTCCTAAAAATATGGTTATGCCTACTTCTTTTATTTCCATTTTTATATTTACAATATTGTATGTTGTATTAAGTAATAAATATAACAGATTTTCAAACTAGAAATGGATTAGATTAACTTATTGACACTTATTCAATTCTTACTATTAATTCACACTCTCGCTATATATATTTATTTATATATCTTGTTCAAATTTCCAGCTGTTGATAAAATACTTTTTATTCATCCATTCAAGTTCAAGTAATTTTTTTAAGTTGTAGAAGATGACATTTGGTGTTAATACAGTTTTTTTCAAATATTAATTCATTAATTTTTTTATTAATTAATTAAAAACTAGCTTTCTATCCAAAAATCTAAATTTTCCCATCGTCAAATAAGTAACTAATTCAGTTTGTTTTTTCCCCCACGTTAATGAGATTAGTCTTAAAATGTTTTCGAGTAGATTATTTCAAACGATTCTGTTTATTTTCTTAATGTTTAATGCATTTAAAAGTAAACATTGTTAATTAACCGATTTTTCGGATTCATTTTGAAGAACTTTCGAATTAAAATAATACAGAATAAAGAAAATTAAAAGTTTCTGATCTGTATTGCGTTATCCCAACTGGCGTAGAAAATTCACGCATTTTGCGTTGCCTCAATTGGCGTTGAAAATGCAACAGTAGTATAATTTTTTGAACAATTATTTATAGTAAGCGTAAATTTTAGGCCGGGATAGCTTGATTGATAGGGCGTTGGATTCGCCTCCTTTGTGTTGCGAGTTCGAATCCACCATCCGAAGATTGAGTGTGTGTGGTGAACGCTATATATATATATATATCTTGGTCACAAAGTCATCCGTGTCGAGAGTTATAACATTGGGGGTACAGGATCAGAGGAGGTCGTTCTCTGCTCCGGATCTAAATTACGATCTGTGGATGAATGAAAGCCCGCCCCGTAAAAAGGGTTTGTGGCGTATGTGGGCTAGAAGCCAGAGTTCTGCCTTCTGGTACTCAGGGGTCCATACCCCTAGAAGCTCTAGCATCCCTCCTTCCATTGTAAAGCGGAACACGAGAACAACAACAATTGTAATTATTTAATAAAAAGTAACTAAAATAAAAATTTTCTTTGTTGACCTTAGTAGCAATTGACTTAAATTTTTTTAATTACTTGTTCCACTTAATATTGTGATTCTGTCACATCTATATACATATTAATATTAATTTTAATTATTTGATAACAAAGTAACTAAAATAAAATATAAAAAATCTGTGTTGACTTAAGTAGGAATTGACTTAATTTTTTTATATTACTCGTTTTTCTATATTTGCTTACTTATTGATACATCCGTTTTTAGCCAGAATGAAAAAAATTTATGCTTTGTATTAATAAAATATTAACCAGGTAATTGTCACGAAACTTTTACTTGTACTTTTTATAAATTCTTCTGTATTATTAAGTAAGAGCGTAACATTAGATTAGCTGATATTGGGTATGAGGTACAAACATCATTTGAAAGAAAATAAAAAATATATTGAATAGAAAATTCAAGCTCTTGTAAATAAATATATTTTTTTAAATATGTACAATACTTTTATATGAAAAATACTGATATACAAAATGATAACAATATTTAAACTGCAGAAATTATATTTACATCTTTTCGTTCTAATTCATGGATTTTTTAAAAATTTTAGCCATTCTTGATAAAAGCAGAATGATATCATTGCAGTTTTGTGTAGGCCCCTATTGTCCCTTGGCAACTAATATTTTCAGATCAGTTCGGCACTGGCTCAATCGTCCAAACATTTATTGTGTATTTTTGCTCTTATATAGATAAAAATGAAAAGCCATGATTGTTTGTACTCGAGAGAAATAATAATTATAATAAAAACTAATGAATAGATTTTCTTCGAATTTTGCTCTCAAATACTATGCAGCATAAAGAAAAACTTTACTGAACTTCCCGTGACAATTAATTAAGTATTGTATTAATTTGAAACTGTTTCCTCTGTATATGGTCAGCACAAACTGTTGTGTTAATGATCCCTTATTTCAGTCATTTTGGACCACTTTAATGGTGACATTAAGTCGATAACTCCGTTTCCTTGTAGCGGCCATTGATTGGCTTAAAATAATTAATTTCAATTTCTTAATTAGGTCACTTTTGGTCGCAAAAGAAAGGAACCTTTTTAAATTTAAAATGATTTCCCTAATATGACAAACAGGACTAGAGAACTGTGTTACAATTTAGTACTTTTTCCAGTAGTATTTTCATTGAACGCAGTAAATATTAAATATTTTTTCATCTTAAAGTAAATATTTAGTCAGTAATTATTGGGTTGCGATTATAGGGGTTATCGATTGCGCATACAAAGTGTATTGATTCCATGAAACGCCAATACTGAAGCTGCACTACTGAAAGAAATGCTTCTTTCAACAAGTGGATAGTACAGATTTTCATTTAGTCAGTTTTAAATATACATATTTAACTTACAATAGCTTCTTAAACAAAAATAACATAATGTACTTTTTAAAAGAGTTTACTATCGCATTTTGACATATAGTTAAGATATCTCGGCTTCCATAATTTGAAATTACTATAGTTACAATGTACTTCTTAAAAGAGTTTACTATCATGTTTAGACTATAGCTAACACATTTTTTTCATTTAATCAGTCTTAAGTGTATGTATTTAACTAATGATAGCTTCTGGAACAAAACAAACAGTAGTTTACAACTCCAATTTATCTCGGCTTCCATAATTTGTAATTACAAAGTTAGAATGTACTTTTTAAAAGAGTATGCTATTATGTTTTGACTGTATCTAATATATTTCATCATCTAGTGAATGCACTCCTTTATAATAGCATTCATAAATTCATTTGTGCAGACTTAAATATTTATGATAAATAATTTCAATCAACACCAAATAATCAAACAGATTTTGTAGCGTTTATTAAAGTATGAAGCAAATATACATGATGATACAAGAATCTCTGTATAATTTCATACAAATAATACAAGATCATAAATGCTTATTTACAAACAAAAATAGGAGTGACAATATAAACTTTGTATACAGGAAAACAATCATGCCAATGTAACACCTTGATAGGCAAATGCCTCGTAAAGAATTCGAGAAATAATGGCTATACATACAATATTTACATAAAACAAATTATTTACAGAAAAAAAGAAATTATTGCATTGCACACATAAATGATTCTACTAGACAGACAGGGTATATATTCAAGTTTCATTTTCATCTTAACTTCACAAAAACAGAACACTTTCAAACCAAAATGGAAACCCAAAAAGATATACATTCTTATAGAACAGTTTACAAAACAAAACAGAAACACAAAAATATATACGTTGCCCCAAAAGTAGTTTGAATAAATAGGATTCAAAGAATAATAAAAAAAAGTAACGAAATTTTTATCATGAAGGAAAAGATTTTAATATTTCAATTACAAAAATTTATTCTCTACGTTTTATTTACTTATTCAACATGAAACCTATGGGCTATTCCATTATAATTTTCTTTGTGACAAAGAAATGTACAACATTATGACAATGAAAAAAATAATAAGGATGCAAACTAATTCTAAGTTCAAAATTCGGTAACAAAGTTTATTAATATCCTTTAGTATTTCATTATTATTTTCTTCCACTCAACGTTGAATTAATATAAGTCCCTTCTCGCACAATGACGAGTTTGACGAATGCATCAAATTACTGAATTTTTAATTTTATACCAGCAAGTAAGGGGAAGTATTAAGTAATTTTAAATGTAGAACTCACTTAAAACGCTTCCATATCCCAAATGTTCATATTATTATAAGTATCAAAATAATAAATGTTCCTTCATAGAATGCGTCATCTAATTAGGAAGTTGAATAAAGTCGTTGGTCAAGGGGTTAATTTCTCTGCTTTTGGTTCTGCTTATGCATGGATTGGTAGTTTAGATAGTTCATAAATAGCAAACAAATACATTTTAAAATGAATTAGAAAAAAAGATTAAATATATATATTTGAAAATTGAATCCATTAATGCACTACCTACAAAAGTTATTCACTACAAAAGATTCATCTGTGAAAACTATCATTCATTGGTCAATAATTTTGTTACCATCCTACATAACACAGAATTTAAGATTTTTCTATATTAATTCTGACTATTCTAAATATAAAATAAAGTGTAAATAATTGTAGCACCAAATATGGAAGTTCAAAAAATATGAAAAAAAAGTAAATTAATGGGAAGATACAGCAGAAAAATAAAAAATAAATTTTGAGAATCACAGAATAAATGATTTATAATGTAAAATACAGTAAAAAGTAGCTACATAAATTAGATTTTACAAATGGATAAGTTGGGAAATTTATGCAAAGTAATAAGGAAGAAAAATCTTTGGTAGATTATAACACTGTTTAGTACGGTGAAAAGCTTTATAAATTATATTTTACAAAGGAATAAGTTGGATAAGCTACATTGCATAAAGAATCTTTGGAAAATAATTACATTATAAAAAAAATAGATATTGCTTTCTATAATTTTTCATGGGCCTCATAATGCAAGTTTTATTTATTTTGAAAAATGTATATATAATAAATATTAAACAAATATTCTAAATTCTGAATATATTTTGAAATCTGCATGAAAATACTGAAATACATGCGACATTGTCTTGTACATTATATCACTTTTATAAAGAATCTCAATTTGTTAAACAAAATATATTTTATTTACAAACTATTTACAAAGCAAAAAGTGTTAGAAAACTTTGAAATGGAGATTTTGTGCGTATAAAATAGCATTGACAAATGTACACAATACATTAATCATAAACATATATAACGTAGTCAGTTTGCATAAGACCACGTTTCCGAAAGACAAATTTCGTTATCCTTTTAGCATTTGATAATTGTTTTGTTTAGATAAGCAACTTATCTTTCCTTAAGTAACTATTTTTAAAAAAATTTAGATAACATTTCTTTTAGATCTCACCAACGCCGGAAATAGTATAACTTCTAAATAATAATTGCTTAATATTCCACACTTATTATTTATATATATAAAGCTGTGATATTCAAAAAAAGTGTCTTCTCGGAGCAGTCAATTAACTTTAAGGCAATTATCCTTCCAAAAAACACCGACATAAGATACTGAATTATCCTATATTACTACAAGAAACATAAACAGAAATATAAACAAATTTATGAACAAATATAAGAAATCTCGAAAGAAAAAATAAAAACAAGACCAAAAAAATATTGTTTTCATTGCTCAATCACATGGACTAATAAAAAAAAAAGACCACGATACAAAAAATTAAATCAGTTAAATAAACTGGTTTGAAATTTCTTTACATTTCTGCAAGTTACTAAAAGTAAAACTGTGAAAATGGCTTAACTGAAAGTCGAAATGCGATAATATATATATATAGAAAAGGGAGTAAAGAAGTAATAATAAAAATATCTCAGAGCATTTACGCATCATTCGGTGGAACATACCGATGACATTTAAAAAGCTGTTTTCTTGGCCCAAAGAATCAACGTTATGGTACTCACTATTCCGCCAAAAACATCGAAGCAAGAAATTGAACTATCCTAAATTAAGACACAGAAACATACACAGAAATATGTACAAATTTATGTACAAATATGAAATCTCGAGAGAAAGAATAAAAAAAAGACAAAAAAATATTGCTTTCTTTGCTCATGAGCATGGACTAATAATAATAATAATAATAAAATATTGTGGTTCAAATAATTAAATCAGTTAAATAAACTGGTTTAATATTGCTTCACATTTCTGCAGGTTACTGAAAGTAAAACAAGTTAAAGTTAGTTGTTCGGTCACACTTATAGGGCACATATTACAGCTACAGTGGTCATTAATATTTCAAATATAACAAAATTTAATTATAAAATAAAATTATTTTCTTGCATTAGATAATTGCTAAAAAATTCGAAATAAGGTACAAACAAAAGATTATTTCATTGTAGGGAGTGCAACAACTTATCAAGTAAGAAGCGATAATTTTTTAGGATACTAAGCTTCCGATTTCGAAGAGTAATCGGGCATATTATAATGAAACAAAATTACCGGAAACGGAATATTTCATACGCACAACAACCATCTACATTTTTATATACATCATGCATATTATAAAAAACTGGTAAAAATATACTGAATTTTTTTAGGTACACTTCTGTTACAAAAGCATTCACTACATAACATCTAATATAGAGACAAGTTGAACACATTCGGCATAATATACTACAAGTACAATGAAATTTAGAGAATTTTTTTAAGAGTAGTTACCTGTGTTTTAAATCTTCCTCATGGACAATAATAAAATATTTTCACCAAAGGTGTTTTAAAAAAATAACTGAAAATACTTTGTGCACAGTTCAGAACAATGCTTGTAAATGACTATCAGAATCTTACTCAAAAAGTGCCATTGAAGCAACAAAAAAAAATATTTATACAGAAAATCATAATTAACGATTTATATATAAAAATAAGCTAATATAATATTTGTCTAAACTTCGATATGTCAATGGTTATGTCACAGCTAAATGAACATGCATCATTGCTTGCAGATTCCTAATGTAAATTCTCTACATTGATTTAAAAGAAGTACATTGTTTTTTTTATTGTCTACTCAGTCTGTCCGTTTGGAGCAAATTTTGCAATCAATTAACTACTAAGTTCCCGATGAGCCAAAGTCTTAAGCTGGATGACAATGCAATTTTAATTCGCTTCACAAATTTCGCAATTGATAAAAAACTTTCATTACTAATAGATGGCATAACGTCAAATCGTCAGCTTATCGGGCTAAGTTTTAAATCGATTGCGAAATTTGTAGTTACACAAGAATAAAAAGGCAAAAAATTATTATTTAAAAAGTATATAATAAATATGGTACAAAAAATTTAAAATGAATAATATACCACCATATTGAATTTTAAGAATACAAAATCACAAATTTTCAGAATAATCTGTGTCGGGGATAGGAGAAAATTTTTAATACTTTTTAGTCCATTTACAACATGATATATTATTTTTTTTTAATTCAAATAATTATTTTGCACTTTTTATTTATCAATCCAAACTTCCATTTTCAGCAATATTTTGTAGTATAAAATGCAATGTTAATATTTATTCGAAGAATCTTTTTTTACCAAGTTCATAGTAGAACTAGAGTGATTTTGAACTAATTCAAGACCCTTCCCAGATTTTCGGCCATTTGCTGACAAAATAGCTATTTGATTGTCTACAGATTTTATCTTTTCAGATGCTGGTCTGTCTCTCAGAGCTAAGACGTCATTCGGGACAAGTTGCTGTTTTTTATGTGGCATAGCATACCTCAATTTCTCCCAAAACCACTTTTCTTCCCATATTAAATACGTTTTGGTGGATAGCAGGTACTGAAGGTCCTTATCTAACGTATCTTTTGGTGGAAGTTCTCCTTTTACGATGATAATAAGTCGATCAATCCTATCTTCAAGCATTTGATAATAAGCAGTGCGAAATTCCACTTGGAACCAAATGCTTTGCAAAAATGCTTTAGAAACGATTAATATCGTTCTTTTGCTATTATGAACCGAATTAAGAATATTCCAGCTGATTTGATTTCCTGCTAACCAATTCCTCTCATGAATACATAAATGAAAACGCGGCTCTTTTTCTTCCAATTCCTCAACTAACGAAAGAGCAACATCCCGATCCCAACTGCTGTAAGAGACAAAGGCATCAAATATTTTATCTTCGTCCATATCTTCTTCGCTGAAAAAACATGTGAATACATGATGCATGTGTATGTACACATAAGCAATTACAGTCTGTTTGTTACGATAATATAATACAGATACTACAAACAGCAATAAAGCGAGAACAACACATATAACTGTTACAGATATCAAGTGAAGTTTGTAAGGCCAGTCGTCAAGAGGACACAAAATGTCATCAGGAGTAGTTAAAATAGGTGTAAGTGTCAAAGAACCATTCAATTTCAGACGATTGGTGCACATTATTTTTTGCACATCTTTGACATTTTTATAATGTTCAGCCAACCACTTTTTAAAACTCTTGGTCGAGCAATTACAATGAAAGGGATTGTCACGCAAAGTTATCTCAAACTTTGGATTGTTTGAAATAAAGTTCATAAAGGCAGGTGGTAAATATTTGATGTGGTTTCCTCTCAGTGAAATATTCTTGAGATTGACAGGTATTTTCCAATTAATCAGATCTGTTATTTGATTGTTATCCAAAAACAAATCAGTTAGATTTTCCCACATTTCATCATTAAAGCTACTCATATTCGTAAGCGTATTCTCTTCAAAATAGAAAACTGTGGTGTTATAAGGAGCAGTAGGAGGAAGAACGCTCATTTTATGATAAGAGCAGTTCATAATGTTCGATTCATCTTTAGCTCTAAAGTAGCAATGACAAGGATGAGCGCAATTTTCTTGTAATTCACAAGTGAAATGATCAGCTGTCAAAGACATAACTGCTTTTCCAGCTAAATTCCGAGGTTCGTTGCATGTTAAGTTATCAACCAAATCCAGACGAGTAGATCTTTTAGGTAGTTTACGACTTAGCTTAACATAATCATAAAAATTATAAAGCTTACAATCGCAAATAAATGGATTTGAAGAGAGAATTATTCTTGTTTCAGCATAGTTATCGTAATCTTTAGAAGAAAGATTATAATTAATTGCCTTATCGTAATTAGCAACACGATAAGCATTTACAGTTTTTATGTTATTATGAGCGAAGTTCAGAACAGCATTGTGCTTTCTAGCCAAATATAACACAGGAAGTACTAAATAACTTATTTTATTGTGTTCCAAATTCAGCCATTCTAACTTTAAATGCCGAGTAAATAGAAAAGTTGGCATTTCAGTAAGATCGTTATAAGATAAGTCTACGTGTTTGATAAATTCATTAGTGTCCAGCTGAAAGAAGGTTAAATTATTAACGCTCAAATCCAAAAATTCCAGGAGTGGCAAGTCACGAAATATTGTTTGACTAGCATTTCGTATCTGGTTGCCACCTAGCACTAAAGTTTTGATTCTTCTGGTTTTCAGGAAGAGTCCATCTGGTATGGCAGAAAGGTTGTTTTTGAAAATAGAGAGTTTTTCTAAAATCATTTGATCAGGAAATAAACTGGGGGGAAGCTCATCTAGACGATTGAAATTAAGATTGATTTCTTTCAACATTGAGTTGTTCATGAAAATGTTTTTTGGAAGACTGGTTAAACTGTTTCGTTCCAGATCGATCACAGAAATATTTGGACTGTAAGCGAAGAAATTCTCGTGAATTTCTGTTAAGTTGCAGTTTGGGATACTAACCTTTTCAAGTTGAGTTAATCCAAAAAAGAGATCTTCAGCCAACGGTTCCATAAATCTGTTTAAACTGAGGTCGATGACTTTTAAATTCGGTGTACTTTGAAATAAATCTTTGGACAAAGTCATTAACCAGTTGGCTCGAAGCCGAATATAAATCAAATTTGTGAGTCCATTGAAAATGTCATCTGGTAATTGCATCAGATTATTATCACCTAAGTCCAAAGCAATAAGGTTAGATAAATTTTTGAATATTCCACTAGGTAAAACTCGCAATTTGTTTTTATACAAATATAATTTTTCAAGTAAGCTGAGATTCTGGAACACATTTTCCGGTAGATTTTCCAGCGCATTGTTAGTTATTTCCAATGTTAACAAATTCGTCGTATTGTGAAAAATAGATTCAGGAAGGCTTTTTAAACGATTATCTGAGAGAGATAAAAATTTCAATCGTGAAAAATTACTAAAAAGAGATTCAGGAAGGGTGTCAATGTTGTTCCCACTTAAAGATAAGCTTTTCAGAGAGCTGGATATGTTACCAAATACGCTGGCGGTAAACAATTTGTCATCTCTCTTATCTTTAATAATAATTTGTTCTACAGGGTATTTCTCACGGTATGGTATGATTTCACTGAAAGATGTATTTGGAAGTGAACACGACTGAAATTGAAAGGTCTGTATTTGGCCAAGTTCAACTTGTTTGAGAATGGATTGGTAATGAGGTTCATGTTCCCCACACACAAAAGTAAGAGATTGATCTGCGACATAAGTAACAGCATACAACGACTCAAACGGAATAGAGCCGATACAGGTGTAAGTCCATCCACTCAAAGTTTCTTCTGAGAGATCGCAGAAGCAAGAAACATTCTTTGATGTCTCTTTGATGGAACAGCTTTCTGTGCTTAGATAAGACGAAGAAAGCACCAACAGAAGTAGAACACAAATATTTCTCCAGTAATCCATGTTCCTTAGCACCAAAGAGCAGCATTCTTTGTTATCTGAAAAAATTACAAAGGTTAGATCTTATATTTGAGTAATATTAATAGGTAAAATCAATAAATGAATAAAATGTTTAGCAAATGTGTAGAAAAATTACTCTATGAATTTGAGAGTCTAACCAAATCTTCCAAAAAATATTAGACTCTTCAGATAGCGGGAGTTTTAGTGGCGAGGTGTCTAGGAGTTTTATTATTATTAGTAGTATTTACGGGTTAAATTTCAAAACTAAGATAAATAATAATAACACACGTAGGATGAAGAGATTTCTTTAAAAAAAGAATTTATTTAGAGTTAAAGGGAAAAGTTTACAAAGGGCAGTATTTAAAGGGAAATATTAAATGGATTAAAACATGGATGTATGAAAGAAACAGAAGGTTGGATAATTTCCTCTAAGAGGACGTTAGAAATCTTAAAAAAAGTGCATTATGTGACTGAAACATCTTATCACGTAGTTAGCGAGCGAAAAAGCGCAAAAGAGCGAAACATTTTCATCGAAGGGAGATTAGTTGGCCTCTGCCTGAATATTAATTGTGTCGGTGTTACGAAAGCTCTAAAGATGGCATTGATCTGGCTGTATTAATTAAAATTTTACAATTCTCGCTTTGAATCATGTACTACAATCGGACAATAGAATCAAATGATGGTAAAATAAAATAGTTCCTTGGGATATCCTAAATGAATAGAAAATTAATACAGCTTTATGAACAAGACTTCCAATGGTTAAATATATCGACATAGAAAATGGAATAGTTTCGAAATGAAAAGTCAAAAGTTAACAAAAGAGGAATCTAAACAGTATATTTTCACACTAAAAGAAATACTTAAGAATAAAAACTCAAAAATTAGAAGTTTTAACAGAAGAACAGTTTCACAATCATATTGTAAATATAACATTCGATCCAAACATTTCCAGTTGCAAATTCTAGATATTCATTTTTTAGTTCAGATTTAAATATATAAAAAAGAGCAAATAGCCAGTTATGCATTTATCCTATTCTAATGTATCAGAGAACAAGAATGAATGGAATTTATATACTAGTTTCTATAAACGAATGGGAAAATAGCAAAAAACGGTGGTAATACATATACGCTGGATTATGAAATTATAATACTAGTGAATGTTTTATATTGATTTTATGAAGCTCGGACTAAAGAGTGCAACTTTGCCATGATGTAAAGCTTGAAGAAAAATTACCAGACGAATGTTTTCTCTTGATTAGACATTTATGAATTTGAAAAATTAGATGTATCAGTTTGGCGCAGAAAAGTTCAATTTATTATGAAGTGGGATTACTTTCAGAAGCAATACAATACATACAATGATGAGTGAAGGGACATTTGAAGTCAGTAGGATGCTATCCACATATTATTTCTTTTGAGAAGCACACATACAGTATATTGTTTCACATACAAGCGGACAAGACAATTTATCTGGTGGCAGAAAGACTAAAGTAGCAAAAAATTTAGATCAGCAGAGACAGAAAAAAGATATGTTAATTAACAGAAAGCGTGAAATAGGCCACATCTTCAATCAATTGTCCACAAATAACAGTGGAATTCTAATTATAAAGGAAGCAGTCTTTTTTGCCTTTCAACAAACTGTTGTGAGTCAGATGTACCATTGTGCTTGTAAACACTTCTAAAGAGCTGGTTGACTCCAAACCTCTGCATAGGATTTCAACATACAAGATGAATTTTGACAAAGCATTTAAATCCATGAGAAGATCTTAAGACTGCTGATGAATGTAAACCCTCTTCGAAAGAGAGTATTTAAGAACCACAAATTAAAATTTTGCCATTCAACAAATTGCTGTGAGTCAGACGTACCATGGTGCTTGTAAACGCTTCTTAAGTACCGGTTGGCTCTAAACTTCTGCATAGGATTTTAACAAATAAGATGAATTTCGACAAAGTATTCAGGATCTCAAGAATGTTGACGAATGGAAACCTACTTTGGAGGAGAATATTTCAGAAACACAAAGTAAATTTTCTCCAAACCAATGTTTTTATGACTAAAGCCCAATATCAGATATCGTGAATCGAGACATTAAATATTTCAAATTTGATTATGTACAAGTGAAATTTGATTATGTCAGTACAGATTATTAATTACTGCCTAGAAATAATTAATCATAAGTACATGACCACTTTTACTTCCCAAAAGAAATAGAATTACTGAATTATATGCAAAATAGGAATTGTTTGACAGGCACACAATTATCTTGAAATGTAGGGTTAAAAATTATTGTTGACTAAAATGAGATGTGCCAACTTTGTATTAATTAATTACTTGGAATACTGTATCACACGTAGAAAGAAAATCGAGAACAATTACACCCATTAACTGGTTGAAGATGGCTCTTGCATTTTGCAAATTATTTTTCATGCGTCATTTACGACTAACAAAGTCTATTAACTACCTCTTCTAGGAAATGCTCATGAAGATTGTTGCGTCTAAGTAAAAGTCTGGTTACAGACCCGCAGAAGGTTATAATAGATCTTCTAGAACACAATCTGAAACTGAAACACGATTATTCCTTCCCTTTCAAACGATTTTAGAATGTGAGGTCCTACCATCAATAGTCAGCAACACTAGGAGGAGGAGTGCTTCCATTTCAATGATTAATAGTAACCTCTCTCCTTGATAAAAATCTTCATTGTTTTGGAAGAATATTCAGATAAATGTAATAAGTTTTTTTAGATTCTGATAATTTAAATTTTATTAAAATTACTTTAAATAAAACAGTTGAATATGACAATTTTATACAAATTTGATAATCCGGTAGACAGAAGTTAACTCTGTAGAATAATGTCGATTATCTAAATGTTTTGTCCATTCTGTCAATGGTTTGCATTACATTTAGGAGAATATTCGACATGGCAAAAAGGGAATCAGGTGTCGCATTTTGCATATATATATATATAAAGAGAGAGAGAGAGAGAGAGTTGGTCGATCAAGAAAGAATACGACAGATGAGAATTTATATGGATAATTGCTTTCATCGATTGTTCTGATCACTTGTTGATGAAAATATAAGGAAAAATAAGAGTACCAGAATTATAAAAGATCGGGACGTTAAAATAATCCAGTGAATGCATGGAGCCTGTTAGCTTGCTTTTCTCTATTCGAATTTTATTGAACATCAAGAAAAGAAGTGGCATTTTATTTAACCAACCGTTTATTTTCGCAGCACTAAATTTTCAAGATTTTCTCATTTATTATATTTTAGCTCTTTATAATAATTCCTTATCTAATTAATGGTAAAAGACAATCTAGTAAACACATAGGCAGCTGCTATGATCATTTCTTTGCAACAAAAGCGAACTAAGAAGAGTTGCTTTTTTCAATTCCTACTATTTGTTACCATTCTTTCTCTATATATTTATATATCTTGTTCAAATTTTTAATCGTTAATGAAATTCTTTTTATTCATCCACTCGAGTTCAAAAACATTTTTTAAAACTTGGAGTGGAGGACACTTGATGTTAATACAGTTTTTTCGAATATTAATCCATTGATTAAATTTAATTCATTTTTAATACTTTAAATATAGTTTTAGCAGTATGTTATGAAAATTGAAATCAACAGGCCGTAGCTCAACCTGTGAAATGGAAGGATTTCAGTATTTTTTAAGTGAAGGTGAAGAATGCGAGTTCAATTCTTGCGAAAATCAATAATCTTTTGATAAACTATTTATAGTAATTGAAATTATTTAATAAAAAGAAGCTAAAAAATTCTTTGTTGACCTAAGTAGGAATTGGCTTAATTTAAAAAAAAAAACATTACTTGTTTGTAATCAAATTATATGAATTCAATTTAAACCAATGACTATGTAAAGTGTATTAAATGTAAAATATATGTTTTTCTGGGATTTATTTCATTAAACTACAATTATTTCAATAATAAATTATTAAGGACGGCATTTGGCTACAAAAAGTAAATATATGTGATATGGTAGGTCATCAACCGTAGTTAAAGAATTTATCCAAGAATACGCTAAGCTTGTTGAATGAGTTCATTCCAAAATTATTGAAATTTCACATTGAATATTATAAATGTGAAGGTAATTTCTTTCTTTATGTCAATTACTTCATGATAAAAACTACAATATTCCATTGCAGAATTAACGCATAATAAGCTCTCGAAATTTTTACGAAGTATACAAGCTAGTAAGGAATGTCAAGTATTATATTGCTCTGCAATCTGTGCTCTATAAAAAGCCTGTGAATTAGATAAAAGTAACGCAAAGAAAAAGTCACAAAAGTTAAGAAAACGCACCGAATTTTTATTACAAACAAATTTTAAGCAAATGAATCATTTGCACATATTTCAAAATCCATTTAAATTAATAATTCGTACATAATTCAAAATCAATTCAAATTAATAATTCGTACATAATTCAAAACTAATTCAAATTAATAATTCGTACATAATTCAAATTAATTAATTCAAGTAATTCATTTAATTAATTAACACATAATTCAGTTTATGGTACACATTCATAGTGAGATAACAATCGAATAATTCAATCGAAAAAAAATCAATAAAAAATAGACATTAATGAAAAGATATAATTCAATGACCTTTGAAAATAAACGGTATTAAAAGACAGAGAAAAAATAAAAGTAAAAGAAAAGGGTCAACGGGTAAAGGAAACATAACTTTTATTGACGTATCCTAATGAAACGAAATCCACTCTTTTACTGACGTCATAAAAGATATACTTGATAATTCTACGTAATATATTTAAGGAAAATTACTACTGCAATAGACTTTTCCTTATAAAATTAATTACTCAATCAAGCACGAAATATGTTCTTTTGTTATTTCTAGAGGATGCCTCCACTTCAATAACCTTTTACAGAAAGTTTCAGATGCCTTTCCCCGCTCCCTCCTTTGCAAAAAAAGAACAATAAATCTTGAGAAATGAAACACCTTATGTTTCATTTAAGCAGATTAAGGTTAAAAAATGCTGTAGCAAATATTCTTGAGCAATTATTAATATCTATTTTTAAATTACTCATTTTTACGGTTAGAGGAAAAGGCTTATTTCTGTTCTTTACAGAACAAAGTAAGTTACCGAGAGTTACTGAGTTTGTGCCAAATTACAAAACAACAGCCGTATGAAAACGTAAATTTAGTTTTAATTTCAGAGAATACAAAAATGTTTATAAAGGAAAATTGTTAAAAAAATATTAACTTCCCTCCCCTCCCGGAATATCTTTCGGTAATTTGAAATAAAATCTTGTTTAATGTAGAAACTCTTTCGAAGGATGTAACAGACTTAACAGACCATGTAACAGACTTAAGATGAAAAAAAATTGAAAATTTGTAATATAAATGTACAATTTTTAAATGTACAAATCCTGCCCAAATTTCATTTTAATGATCCAAAAATTAAAAAGAAATGAATAGCTTTAATACATCCTCACTTACTCATACCGTTCAATTAGACAAAGAACTATGGACAGAGAGTCCCTGCATGTTGATTTTAATGAAACTTGGTTAAGACGCCGTTAAAGGTAATTTTCCTAAATACTACGGGCTATAAAGAAAACTC
Source organism: Argiope argentata (assembly GCA_026289955.1). Classification (NCBI taxonomy): domain Eukaryota; kingdom Metazoa; phylum Arthropoda; class Arachnida; order Araneae; family Araneidae; genus Argiope; species Argiope argentata. Next base: position 7,588,535 of record JAOUZG010047196.1, read on the forward strand.
AAACGATTAAATGACTTCATGACATGAACAATGTCAAAAGATACAACAAAAGAAAGGAAGGCAAGGGTCAATGAGTACAGAATATGCAATATTCAATTTAATCATTCAATCGCCTGCTTTAAATGGCATTTACAATTCCAATGACGTCATCAAAGATGTACTTGATAATCCCATATATATTTTTTGACAAGAAAATTACTACGAGTCAGAGAAAATTACAAGACCTCATACGGACAACTTTAGGTAGATAACCGCAAAGGGGAAAACGATAATGAAGACAAAAACATAATGATAAAACTGAGGAAAATGCGCAATGATGGATGATCTCCGAAGGTCCATATTCAAAGGAAATAGATGATTTCTGATCATGATATCAAAGTGAAATTGATAATATCAACATTTTACTATTAAAATGAAATCAGTGATGAGAAAATACCGGTAAGTTCATTCAGATAGCTGCGTGATTCGTACGCAAGAGTACATGAAAGGAACTACGTAACACTAATGCCACTGATAATGGATTTCTCATGAAAGCGGTGAAAGTCCATTGTCCAGGCTTACCAGACCACAACGAAAAATGGTGGATAAATGATCTTGACAAGGTTCCGATTCGCATCTCAATGTCAATATTTGATTCATCAAAGAATCACTTCATTTCGGAATTTGGAATAGAGTTTTGAATGTCAACGGCGAAGTTACATTATGAAAGATGCCTCTTTTAATGTCATTCAGTTGATCAGCTGAAAACGGTAATACTCATGGATAAATGAATGCTGAAATTTCTGATGTTAAGTTTAAGAAAAATTATTAAATAGTTATATTTAACGAGAGAAATAAAAATGTGCCTGTTCTCAGAAAAAACTCAACGATTCGGAATAAAGAAAAAAAATAGTTCTATCAGACTGTAATAAACAAAATAGTTGTCAATGTAAATTTGAACAACAATCACGAGGAAATGAATTTATGACTAGAAAATCATTTAAAACTGGAATGTGTTAACGCTTTTTTTTCTTTTATCTTACAATTCTTAATTGTCAAACGTGAATTGACCAGTATTGGTAGCATTATTTTCCTGAAATATTCGATTTAAAAGTAATGCATCGAAGCGAGGAGTGCCAAATATCTCAAAAATTAGTACATGCGAAAAGAAGCATAAATTCCATTTGTATTATTCTTAACTAATCTCGATATTCTGGACAAAAAGATTTTTATTTAATTAAATCATTGCCACAAATGGGTTGCCCTTTAATATAGTGAGAGGTGACCATTGTTTTCATACGATTCACAAAAGATAATGTTTCAGAATTTTTTTTCTTTCCTTCGAGTGTCAGTATTAGAAAAAACAGTATGTTTAGTAATAAACTATTTAATAGAAACAACACGCACTACAGACTAACACAAAAAATTGAATCAAAGCATAAGCCTTTTATTATGAAATAATTAATTACAATTATTATATGCCAAATAAGTTAACGTGAAAATGAATAATTTTTTCAATCTCTGAAAAAAGTGTAGTATCAAATTTTTCTATGAACCTGTAAAAATTTAGAATAAAAACATCTCAAATTAATTTAGTTTTAATAAGTAAAAATTATAAAAAAAATAAGGCAGTCAGGAAACGCGTTTAAAAATCTAGCGCAAAAACAGAGGATGTTATTTTAAAGTAATGATTTTCAGGATTAGCAGATAGGCTATAAAAAGGACACCAAGCAAGGCCCAAACTAGCTTTACCACAATATTTCAACTTTTTAAGTCTCGTGCAAAAACAGAGGATGTAATTTTAAAGTATAGATTTTCAAGGTTAGCAGAAAGGCTAAAGGCTAAAAAAGGACAGCAAGCGAGACACAAACTAGCTTTATCATAACATTTAAACTTTTTAAGTCTCGTGCAAAAACTGAGGATGTTATTTCAATGATTTTCATGGTTAGAAAAGGATACAAAGCAAGGCCAGAACTAGCTGTATCACAAACTTTCCATAACCTTAAAAATCTAACTGACAAACGGAATAAAAAAGTTGAAATAATGAAATCACGAGAAAAGGTTGACTATCTCATTTCGCCATGTTAACCCGTGGGGACACAAAATGGAATAAATGGATCATTTAAACTAATTTATATCGATAATAAATATCTTTCAACAAATGGAATTTCAATTTAAAATGAAAAATGAAAAGGAATGATATAGCCCAAAGATTATTTTTTTAAAATTGTTTGTTCTCTTTTAGATAAATGTTTTCAAATGAGAAAGTTTGCGAACATTTTTGTGAATAAAAGACGACTTCAAGCTCATAAGTTATTAGTTCATTTAATAGATGCTAATAAAAAGATCCATATCGTCGATATTTGCATTCTTTTCCTCCCTTAACAATCATTACCGCAGAGACATCAAATTAATTGTTTTCAGATTTATAAGCTGAAATTTAATTCGTCGGCTTTCTGGCACAGAAGTAGTACGTCTTCCTTGTGTTCTGGGAGTCCTGGGTTCGAATCCCGGCTCGAGCATGGTTGTTCTTCGGTGTGCTGTCGGTGAGATGTGTGACTGTGCCCCCTTGGCAAAAGGGTATATGCAAGCAAATGTGTGGTGGGTGTGTAGCTAAGTCGTACTCTTGGCCCTCGTTGGCGCTACTTCAAAAACAAGAGACGCTCCTTTCGTCTTAAATCTACTGCTGTACAGTGGGGGGCTTGTCCATGGCAAGTGCCATAAGTAACAGCAACAACAGTTATTTAATTCAAAATTAATATAATTCGAGACATAAAAATCACGCATAATGCAAAAACACCTCAAGTGTTGTGAGTTGAATTAGAAAAACAACTCATTTCCGAAACGGGAAGTACCATGTAATTACATAATACAAAAAAAGAAAAAGAAAATAAATTCAGGCATTCTCAGGGAAGACACATTTATGAGAGAGTATGCGAAAAAGTTTTGGGGTGACTACTCCAGTTAGATAAGTAATATAATGAGTCATAAATATAGTGAATTCAACAAATTGACGATTTAAAAATTATAATCTTAAAGTTGCTTTAAGATTATTATTGTTTTAAGATGTAATAATTGGAAGTTATGTAATACAACATTAATAGCATAATTGGAATTTAATTTTTTATTGCAATTAAATTTAATTAATTTCAAATTTTGCAATTAAATTATACTACCTTTGAAATAGTGGTTACTTGTTACGACTAAAATTAAATTTGTTAAATAATGTGGAGTCATCCATAATAGAAATAGAAGCGTCATTGCGATATCCCATGATGAATAATATTAATCCACACATGCCTACGGTGAAAATGAAGGTCACGATAAATAGCGTCTTAAATTTCCTGGAGGATGATGGTGGAAGATATATAACACAACATTAAAAGCATGGTCAAAATTTAATGCAATTTTAAAATTGCATTTTTAATAAATAACTTTTGAATTAGAGGTTACTTGGTACGACTAAAATTAAAATTGTTAAGTAATGTGAAGTCATCCCTGACAGAAATAAAAGCTTTATCGCGATATCCAGTGATGACTATTATCCCACACATTCCTACAGTGAGAATAGTAGTAACGATAACGTCATATCATTGACTCTCCGACCCTCCCAAAGGCACGCGGATAACAAATACTGAATAACCGGACTGCCGCAACAGCGGGAACTCTTGTCGAGTCTTATTGTCCACCACCAGCCACGGTATAGCCATTCCCTAAGGAAGAACGTATCATCATCGATTTGAGAAGCCAGACCCAAACCTTTTCTTGTATCCTCCAGGATGGTAAGGTCCAATCACCATGCCGAAATCATCTCAAGATACCCCCCTAGCAGATAGAAGTAACGATAAATAGGGTTTTTAAATTCCTGAAAGGTAATATGTGGTGGCAATATAATACATCAATAACATGGTTGGAATTTAATGCAGCTTTACAATTATATTTAAATTATAACTTCTGAATTAGAGATTACTTTGTGCTAAAACAAAAACTTTAAAATTAAATTCGTGACATACAAGCAGAGTATAATGAAAACTGCTACATCAAGCCATAAGATAAACAGCCTGCTACAAGTTGTTATTATGATGATAATTCTACCACTACGCAAAATTTATTATGGACAACTGCCGTGATAAACAGACAGTAAGTCTTTTTTCTTCATTGTGAAAATATTTATTAACATACAAACAGGTTTAAAATATTGTGCTTTAAGCAATTTGTTTTAGAATGAAAAATCAGCAATAAAATAGCAAACTTTCGTGAGACATCACACAATTCTTTCTATGATTTATTTAAATAGAAAAAGAAAAAAAGAAAAAACAAACAATGAATTACATTTTCACACGTTAATTTTGTCAGGAAATTTTGTTATTCTTTTATTCTTTCTCCATACACAAAAGAATATTTATTTTTTTATTAAACTGGTTATTAAGAAGAAAATTACTTTTATCATATTGATCTTTTGAGAAAATTAAACAAAGCGCTAGTGTTCCGAAAATATCGTAAGACGTAGGATATGTCTATGAGAAAGAATCAATACAGCCAAATAGGATTCGGCTTTTCAAATACAGCTACACAGTTCCACGCCAAGCCTAACTCCCATTATTATTATTTTTTAAATGATGCTTTAATTAATCGTAGTTTATTAATCAATAAAAAAATTACATTCATCATTCATTTTTGTAGAATTTCCGAAATTTTTATTTACAAACAAAAAGTTGCACACAATATAGTTAAATTTATTTTAGTATTGCAATTTATTTTTATATCCTCGTTTGTATGCTATTTTAAAAACCTCAGTATACAAACATTGAATTTTCTACGGAAAAAACTTTAAATGGCTTACAAAATTAGGGCAATTGTATATCTAAAATGAACACCTTAAAGCAGGAATAATCCGATTTACTGGAAGTCAGGGGGGAAATAATAATAGATATATTTAAAAAATATAAATGAAATTAAATGTGAATAAATGAAATAATAATGATGAATTAAATGAAATTAAAGTACAATTTTTTCACGCATGAAAATAATTCTGTTTGAATAGAATCAGCAAAATATAGAATAGTTTGAATAAAATCATAATCATTTACTACATCGTTCGCAAATTTTTTTCTATGAACCTTTTAGCCTGTTTTAGCTATTTAAAAAAAGTTTATGTATTATTTTTTAAAAATTTGTCTCCAAACCTAGTCAGTTACCTAAAATAGCACTATTCATAAATTTAAAACTGTATCTTTTTTAATTTATTCCAACGCACATTCGCGAATGGGGATTATAAGATGTATAAAGATTTTCATTTTCTTTTTCAATTCCTACTATTTGTTCACACTCTCCCTAAATATATTCATATATCTAGTTCAAATTTTCAATCATTAATAAAATACTTTTTATTCATCCACTCAAGTTCAAATACATTTTTAGCGGGTGACACTTGATGTTAATGAAGTTTTTTCAAATATTAATTCATTAATTTAATTTAATTAATATATAATACTTTAAATAGAGTTTTATCAGTTTTTAATGACAATTGAAATCGACAGGAAGTAGCTCAATCGGTAAAATGCGAGGATTTCAGTATTTTTCATATGAAGATTGCGCGTTCAATTCTTGCGAAAATTAATAATTTTTTGATAAATTATTTATATTAAATGAAAATATTTAATAAAAAGTAACTTAAATAAAAAAAATTCTAAGTAGGAATTGACTTAATTTTTTTTCTCATTTTTATTTGTTATATCTTAGAACATAAATCTCTTTAGGAAGCGTCAAGGAAATAGATGCATGTTATTTCCAAGATTCAATCCAAATATTATTCATCAGACTTTGGTAAAATAAATAAAGACTGTATTTGATGGGAAGAAGAGGCGAAGATTTTATCAGCACCATTCAAACATATAAGAAAATCTCTATCGTTTTAATAATAACATAGTGAGTCCATTCGTATTACGAAAGATTTATTTCACTTTGAAATCGTCCTAGTTTTTATATCAATGCTATTCTAAACTTCGCATATTTCCAACTTAAGTAGGTAAAATAAGTGTCAATGACGAGTTGGCAACAATTGATCACAATTTATTCAATTCGCCCCCCCCCGCCTCATTTTCTTTAACCACATCCAAGGCTACAACCTTCAGTCAGACATTTCATAGCGCACTTCTGCTACGTTCTACGACAATGGAAATTTCAGAAAAAATTAAGCTCGAAACTTGGTACCATCGATGGTAAATCTTGTATCCGAACTACTGACCTCGTGAGTCAAATATTCACGTGACGTAACAGCGTTAATCCGAAATGATTACGCGAATGATACAGGACGGGTGCCGCCTTCGTCAACTTGCATTTATTAAAATGAAAAACCCAGCCTCGATTAACCAACATCTCCTAAAATACAAAGCTTCAGCTCTGGCTCAAATTCGAGTGGATGAGTCAGAGGAAGAAGTGTGACGAAGAGCAGCTGACTGCGAGCTAGCAGGTGCTTAGACTGTATTCAAAACATTGTCGGTAGCTTCCCATCAGATATCGCATTTGTATTTTTCATAAATAAATACTTTTTTCACTGTTCAGTCTTCAACTGCAAAGGAAATTATGATAATGGTTCAAAATTGTCCATTTTTAAATTTACGGAAAATGAAAAATTAAAAGGATAATGGACTCATAAGCTACTTCGTAAAGTCTTCGATCCAAGCAAAGACTCAAGAGTAAGTACAGCTATTCAATGATTTTCTTAAAAATAATATTCATATAATTTTCAATTAGAATTTAGAATTGAATGCTTAACTTCACTCTATTTACAGCTTTCAATAGTGTATAATGCTATTAAGATACAGTTTAAATTGTTTCTTTCATTTTCTCTTTCTTTCAGTTTAAATTTATAGAAATTGATTTTAATTTATTAATACATTGAAAGATTGTTTCCCCTGTAATCTTGAATATAACTATAAACAAACATGTTTAGCAACAACATAATGCATTCCAAAAGGAAAATTTTAATTATGTTTTAATATTTTTTCTTGTTGCAAGCTAATTTTATATGCTTAACAATGATAAGTTCAGTCACTTTCAATAAGAATTTAAATTTTATATAATCTTTAACTCATTATCCTATCATTTTAGCTGCAGTTATCAAATCAAATATATAACCAAAAAGTAAATATATGTACAATTATGATAAATACAGCATCTCGATTCATAAATTTTAAAAACATACATTAAAGAAAACAAAATTATTCGTTAATTAATTCTAATTTATCTTCTATACTTTCCCAGGTCTATGAAGAGTTTTTTAGAGAGGAGGATATTATAAGAAATATGGAATATTTTCATGAAGAAAGTGGCTGAATTCTGATAATGTATTTTTATGAAATTTGTTGTAAAGTACATATAATAGAGTTAATTAGTGATGTAGTATACATCTTGTAATATAACATGTGTTTGCTATGTCCTTTCTGTATATACATTTCTAACTTTGCATAAAATAGTTTTATTGACACAATTGAAGTTCATTCAAAAATGTAGAAAACCTTGACTTGCTTTTATGATGTAAAAATCTTTTTAAATAAATTAAATTAAATTGTCTTAGGATTCACATCCCTTGGTTTGCGAGTTCGAACCCACCAGCAGTGACGTGAATTTCATTTCACTAAAAAGAAAACCAAAGACAAGGGATTTTCCACAAATCGATAAATTTTTAACCAAAATAATTATACTGAATTCTACAAAAGGTTTTAAATATACCAAAACCCTTTCATTATTATAAATTAAGAACGTAAAACAAATTGCAGTAAAATTGGCATTATAATAATAAAAGTTGTGTTGATGTTATGTATTCATTTGTATATTATAATAGCAATATGTTATTTATTGTTATTATTATTTTAAGCACTGACATCAAACTATGTAACATGACTTCCAACATAATTATAAGCATCCAAGCACTTCTGTTATTTATTTATCCTACAGATGTGACAATTACTAATACAATATAAGGCCACCGTAGCTGCAAAGACAGCTGTTACTTTATATGGAATATTATCAACTAGTTTTTGGAATGCTAATGCAAGAATTCGTGTCATTCTTGTAAAAGACAGCTAATAAGCCGGTCGCAAAAGTGAACTTTTGTGGCAAAGTTTGAATCTGAGATTTTAGTTTTCTCCACAGATTTTTAAGGGATGAGATACGGTTTCTATGCAAGCCAGTCTAATTCGAAAAAATGTGTAAATTCGAAAGTGCCCCGATACTTTCCATCATATAATCTATTTTAGTTTGACATATGTATTTCAAAAATTATGATTTGGTTATAAAACAAACTATACTGATTTGGCACATAAGTTGCTTTGGTTTTTGAGAATTAAAAGGGGGCTCATTCTTACCTCATGTTTGTAGAAGGGAAAGACTCCGTTTATCATGTTGATTCGAAGAAATTTTTGTTTTCCACATGCATATTGTAATTGTTGATTCACGAAAAAACATGATTAAAAAATCTGATGTTTTAGTGACCGGAGACGCAGAGGAGAACCATCGTTATCCTGCAAGAAAAAAATATTTATAAAAAAAGTCCTTAAAAAACCAAAACTATTTTCATAAATTTCTGCATTGAATTCCCACAATAAACACAGTATCAATATCTCAACAGACAAAATGGAAAGCATGACCATTAATAATAAATGTTTAGCATGACCATTAATGTCTATAATAAATAACATTTTCTTCAAATACAAAATTAATTTATATAGTAAAGCACGATGTATTGAATTTTATACTCTCTTCACGTTTTACGGCAAAGGACATAAATAATAAAAATATCTCAAAATACTACCAGAAATAGTTGTAAAGTTAATTTTAATACAGAAATAATATAATTTTTAAGGTATAATCCAAGAAATTACAATTGAAACAGAGATGGAGGTATAGAGATAACACATATAATTGAAAAATGAAATACAAATAAAAAATTGCAGAAGAATTAAAATGCATGATAGAAAGAAAGACTATAAAAATATATCGATGAAAGTATAATAAATATTTACAGCATTAAATAATAAAAATGTTTATTGTTAGAGATCAATAATAAAGACTGCAACTAAAACTTCTATGTAGGAGACCAAGAATACTTTTATATACATTTTGCCTTTGCTTAGTATTTACTATTCAGCCTTAATTTTAAAATAATTGTTAGAAAAATGGAGTGAAATAAACTTTCATAATGTTTTCACAGAAAAGTCAAAGACGGTTTTCATGAAGTCATCATTATCACTTTTTATACCATCACAGATATCACATGTAAGAGGTTACAGTTATAATTATTCAGAGGAAATAATGCTATGATTCGAATGTATCGTCGAAACAAAATCATGCAATAAAATTACATACCGAATATTCCTGTGTCTTAATCACAATTATGATCTTCATGCAATGTTTTAGTGGCACTTCAATATTCATGCCTGCCATACTTATTACAAATAACTTCTTATTCCTATTAAAGGATTCATGACACCAATAGTCATTAGTCAAGTTGACGCAGCAGCAACACGCACGAAATATGCCTTCACCAGCATTTGCGATAATCTTTCACATATACCATTCATTTACGATTACAATTATTCAATTTGTCACATTTCACAGTCATGTTGTGGCGTCGATGAGCTGTAACAGTTACAAACAGTGTTGGAGAGTTCAGCAGCATCTAGAATTCAGAGGTTGCAACTAATCTATCAAGTGACTTTTGCATTTAGGAAAGGAAAGTACGAAAAATTGATAATATGCACGGGAATCAGTTATATGTTTTCAAGCTAAGTCTTTCAGATTCACAAGCAACAACTTCGATTCACTGAAACTGAAATTGATTGAAGTTTTTTTAAGATAAATGTATACGTGCAGCTGATGCAAGTGGTAAAGACAGCTTGAACAAAAGTTTACAAACACCAAACCTTCAGTGACAAGCTGCATGACGTCATTAGATTACACTTAAATGTTTTCTTTTAAAAAAACGAGTTCTTATGTATATAGATTCTCCAACACTTTATAACTCTACCCATAAAGGATAAACATTAACCGAAATGTCATTGTTGTACAAAAAGTGAAATATGGCTTGAGTATTATTTAAAAGACTGCAGGCATAACATTAATATATTTGAAAATGTATAGCTCAGAAACAGCATATTCCTTATAGGCCATTTTGTTGGTATTTCTCACTTTAACCATAATGAACCAACTGAAATCATTCAAAAAGGATTTTACTTGCAAGCAATTATTTAAGGTACCCATTGTTCTTTTGAATTTGCTTAGCGTTTAGAGAGAATTATGGGTTGACTTGAATTAATAGGGGGTTTTATGGGGCCATTTCAAACGAAGCACGAAAACAGTCAGATCGGGAGGATTATTTTAAATCCTAGAAAAAAAGTTCAAACCAGCGTTTTTCAAGGTGATGCGCTTTTCAATACCGCATTCTTCATTATACCCTAGGTTATTATCACTGCAACAAAAATTGGGGGAAAATAGTTTGTTGTTTTTAGGAAAACAGCTGCCATTTTGAGCATCATTTCTGTTTTTTTATTTACACTTTTCACTACCGCATTCTTCATTATGCCTTAGTTGTCATCATTGCAGCAGAAATTGAGGGATTATAGTTTGTTGTTTTTAGAAAAACAGCTGCTATTTTGAACACGGTTTCTATGAATTGATGATTTTTTTATATGAAACTTATCATTTTATATTTTTAATAGTAGAAAATAAACATGAATTCTCGATAAGTTATTTCTTCTTAACTTTATTTTATAGTATTTTGAGGCATTTTTGAATAAATTTTATAGTAGAATATTAGAAAGAAGCATTAACTGTCGTCAAGAAATGATTCTTCAGTGTCTTTACACGTCGATTTCAGAATACAGAGAAATTAAATAATTCTACTACATTTTTAAAATACGATAAAAGATAAATAAGAGGGTAAAAGAGTAAGGCAAATAACAAGTTTTCTTTTTTCATAATGCGATCGCTTTTCTAAACACATTCAGCGATTATTCTTGTACTTTATAAATATTTATTAGAGCTTCAAGCATACATTTATTGATCAGAATAACAGAAAATATTCATTCCTAAAATATAAAGTAAAATAAAGAAGAACTAATAAGAGTTTAAAGCCTTATTTTGAGTCAAAGTAATGTTCTTTTTATTCTAGAATAGACGGGGGGGGGAGCTTTTTTTTGTCTATTTCTCTTCTCTCTTTATTCTCTGAACAACACCATATTTCATTGTGAATTACAACTAAGAAAACTAAGGCATTAGAATAAGCTTCATAGTAATAGAAAACGAAATCATTTAATTTCTAATACATAGCTACAGATATTTTGCATATAGAAAAGTCAAGAGAATTAAATTTTTAATTATAAAACTATACGCATAATTCTTTAGCTATAATAGTTTTTGCTGTTACACTTTGATCATAGTCTTAATTTCAAAATATGAAACAAGTAAAATTCTTTAGAAGTTGCTTTTATTGTTAATAATTAAACTTGAATCAAGATAATTTTGGAAGGTATAGGAATTTCATAGGCGGAAAACTCTAAAAGAAATTCTTAAAAATAAACATTTATACGAAGGAAATCGGGAAATACAAGCGCTTTCAAAGTAAAACATATATTTAAATAATTTTAAACTAAAGACGTGAGCATATAGATCATAACAAGACAGATACACTACCCCCATCAAATTATCTTTATTTTTAATCTTCTCAATCATAATAGTACAGTTTTTCACTTTGATAACATTCCTGATCAATTGGAAAATTTGAAAATATGATACAAGAAAAATTCTTCAGGAATTGCTTTTATTGTTGATAGTTAAACTTGAATCAAGAGAATATCACATAAACAGAAAACATTAAAGGAAATTTTTCAAAATAAATATTTATGCATAGAAAATCAGGAAATGCATACAAAATTATCACGAAAGTAACACATATTCAAATAATTTTAAGCTAAAAACGTGAGCGTATAAATTGCAACTAGACAGCTACAATATCCCGACAAATTATCTTCAATTTTAATATTCCTTTTAGTAAAACTTGAAAAAAAGTGTAACTGCTATTTAGTTTTTGCTATGCAGGAAACCAGCACATTTCTTTACTTAATTTGACATATCAGATGATACACTGGATTATGCTGTAGAATCTATTATTTATTAAAGGAATATAATTCTGTCACTTAAAAAGGAAAGGGAGCAAAACGTAAACAATGTAGGAAGATATTTATTTTGATATGTCGCGAATTCCTTACATAGAAGATTTGTAGTTATCTTTGTTTATATGACATAGAAAATAATTTCTTGACTGAGCACATAATAATTTCTATATAATTTTTCAATTCCTATAATTAGTTCACACTTTCCATATATATATTTATAAATATTTTTCAAATGTTCAATCGTTAATAGAATTATTTTTATTTAAGCCCTCAAATTCAAATACATTTTTAAAACTGTATTAACACTTGATGTTAATATAGTTTTTTCAAATATTAATTCATTAATTAAATTTAATTAATTTGAGTTTGAGAAGTTTGTAAAAAAACTTGAAAGCAACAACCAGTAGCTCAATCGGTAAAATGCGCAGATTTTAGTATTTTTCACGTGAAGGTAAAGGCTGAGAGTTCAATTCTTAACAAAATCCTTAATTCATTTATTACAATTTATAAACGATAATATGTACAACGCTCCCTAAAAATATCATTAATTTTTTTTATCGTAAATACTGAGATAAAGGCTGATAACCTATAATGCTTTTATAAATGTTCAAAGAAAGCATTACAGGGTTTAAAGAATCGACAGAGAATGTAAAGGTATTATCTTGATAATTCCAGTTATTAGAAATTTTAAAATAATTGACGAAACATTCTTATTTCAATATTCGATGAAACTTACGTAGAAGTGCATAATTTCATTAATTTATCCTATAATGCAGAGACAAGATTGCATCGACATGAAAGCAGCCGATTTTTCTTCTTTTATTATGAAGAATTACGCCATCAGATGCAATGGCACCATCACAAAGATTCCATTAAAAAAAGAGTCACAGCAACTTTCGAAGCAACAGTGCTCAAGCTTCTCATCTGTCATTAGATAGAGGTTAGTGACCTAATTAAGATTCTCGACCATTACATTTGTGGAGCCTTGACGAATGCATTTTTTATCATCATTTTAACAAATGGGCCTTATTTGCATACGATCAATTTAAATTTAACACTTAAAACTCCCTGTGTAACACTTATGCACGTGCAGACGGAATCCATAACGATGCCTTTCCAAGAAACGTAAATTGACTTCATTATTAGAACATGGCAGACGCAACTAGGTTTTTTAGCACCATTTATCGACTTACAAGTAGAAACAAAAACGGAAAAAAAAAAGCAATAAAAAGATTTTTTAAAGTAGATTCCTACTTAGATCAACAAAGAAAATTTTTATTTTAGTTACTTTTTATCAAATAATTTCAATTAATATAAATAATTTATCAAAAAAATGATGATTTTCGCAAAATTGAACTAGCATTCTTCACCTTCACGTGAAAAAATACTGAAGTCCTCGCATTTTACCGGGCTACTGCCTGTTGAATTCAATTTTCATTACAAACTACATTACTCTATTTAAAGTATTAAAAATTAATGAATTAATTAATAATCTTAAAAACTGTATTAACATCAAGTGTCATCCACTGAGAGTTTAGAAAAATATATTTGAACTTGAGTGGATGAATAAAAATTATTTTATTAACAATTGAAAATTTGAACAAGATGTATAAATATATATATATATAGGGAGAGTGTGAACTAATATTAGGAATTTTTGTGGGGCCATCTGTTGGTTGGAAACCGAATTGCTCAAATATAAAATATTATAAACTTCATTAATTTTATTTTTAATGAATTAATATTTGAAAAAACTTTATTAACATCAAATTTCATTCTCTACAAGTTTAAGAAAATGTATTTGATTTTGAGAAGAAGAATAAAAATTACTTTATAAACGACTGAAAATATATATATATATATATATATATTGCTTTTTTAATGCTTACAAATTTATTTATTTTGCAATTAGGCCAAAAATATCTTTTTAATTGGCCTGTGTGCAAACCCTTTTCTATCCGGAGCTCTTAGATAGCTCTCTAGCCTGCCTAGTCAAAAGCTGGAATTGATTAAAAAATAATAAAAACGGCCTGATGCTAGTAATTCAGAACTTGGAAAAAATGTATCCTAGAAACTAAAGAGCATACATAAAATATCAATAACTATATAGAATATTGGCCTGTGGATCATTAGAGTGGTATCATAATCTACGGTACAGAATGAAGAGGAAACTCTCTTTCATTTCGATACCTACTCTACATTTCAGGAGTAAAACGCACAATTGAAACATTGAAAACCATACTCAACATTCCACTCTTGCATTGTAACTACAGTTTGAAGCCAAACTAACAACAATTACAATTGTTTTCGCCATACCATTTTTTTCTGTTATTTTATCAGTAAATATTTTTATTCAAATAAAATTCCAGTGCTTTGCCCATCAAACTGTTCACAAGGCTGGAATGATTGCCGATATAGGCGGTGGGGGGGTGAGACGGCGTTCTGTTTTGTAATCATATTTGACTGACTTAATTTTTACTTCCTCATCTAAGAAATATACAAAAAGTACAATATTTGTGAAAGTATTCAAATTCGAGATCTAAACGGAATCCCACGTTTTAAAACTTTCTTGAGTTCGAAAAACGCAGTTTAAAAAAACTTGTTTGCGACACTTCCCCCCCCTAAAAGCACTATATGACAGATGAAATTTAATACATGGTATATAGATCAAATGCGTAGATTTCTATCAAATTTTGAGCAATATCTTATCAGTCTCTGAAGTCTGTCTGTCCGGATGCTCGAATATAAGTTAACATCAAAACTATAAAACGAAGAAAGTTGGATAAAATTCGGTACACCAATTTTGTAGATATCTACCCAATTTTGAGTCAAATCTAACAAGAGGTTGAACATCTGTCGATCTGTACTTTCAGAAACATGTAAGCGCGTTAGCTCAAAGACGTATTGACTTCATTTTACTATATTTGATGCATGCTTTTGGGACTCCAATTTTAATTCTGTATCGAATTTTGATTTCAATCAGCTGGGGGAAAAGCAAAATGCAAATTCACTTTTATTACAGACTATGCGAGAATGTTTTGGCGAGACCACTCCCAATAAGTTAATATCAAAACTACAAAACTACAATCAAAGAAGAATGTTCGATAAAATTTGGTATATAAATGTTAACATTATATTGTAGACACGAACCAAATTTTGAGTCAAATCTAACAAGAGGTTGAACATCTGTCGATCTGTACTTTCAGAAACATGTAAGCGCGTTAGCTCAAAGACGTATTGACTTCATTTTACTATATTTGATGCATGCTTTTGGGACTCCAATTTTAATTCTGTATCGAATTTTGATTTCAATCAGCTGGGGGAAAAGCAAAATGCAAATTCACTTTTATTACAGACTGTGCGAGAATTTTTTAGGGAGACCACTCTCATCTTTTTTTTTTTTTGTTGCTTCTCCCTACTTCTAAGAAGAAATAATAATGCGAATAACTTATTTATTTTATTTTATTCAAAAGACTTTACCTTAGGCTTTATTCAAGAAAGTAATCAAAGGTTTTTCCAGACATTTTCAAAATCTGCATTAGTTGAAACGACTATTTTAACGGAGCTTAAAACTATACTTATAATACAAATTAACTTATTATTCCAGCATCCATTTAAGGATAGGGTTATTAAATAGACAGCAACAACAAAAACAAAAATACATCAAAACCCTCTTTTTAAAGACAAAAAAATCGATTTCAGTTTTTGTTTGTACTGTAAGCCTTTCCAGTTTGGAAAGAAGTTTTAGAAATGCATATGCTAGGCCAACAAAATAGACCGTCTCATAAATGACAGCTCGTCCAGACACCGCGTCCGCTTTATTACACCCTCTCCAATTACTGTCAGCCAACTAAGAGGCCATTTCAGTAAGCAGAAGTGTAAAAAAAATGAAATACACCACCAAACGTCCAAAGCTGCTCTCTGTAATTCAGAGACAGTTTTTCAAAGATAAGGCGAGACCTCTTGACCTGAAGTATTTTTTTAACAAGTAGTGAGATAATTATGCTTTCAGGAACTGCACTTTTTCTCCAGTTGGTTCTAACGCAAGTTAAAATTAGACCCGCAACATCTGTCTAGATGTGGATAAAACTTTCAAACCGTTAACAACATCTAGGATTGAAATAACAGCCGATTACAAAAGAGAGCATTCTTTCAAAATCATTGAGATCACTTGAAAGATTTTTTTAAAAAAGAAAATGCAGGACACACAAAACAAAAGATCGCGATGACACAAAATGACAAGTGACTCTCCAAATTAGAAAGAAAGAGTATTCAAATTGTGAAGTAAAAGTTATGTATTTTAAAATCACAAATTAAAAAAAAATACTGTTCCACAATCTGTTTAGGAAATACTACGATTTTATTTAATAGAAATAAAGCACCGTTTATTGTACAAAAAACCATAGTTGCATTTTACCGATTGAGATATTGCCCGTTGATTTCAATTTTCATTACAAACTACTAAAACTCTGTTTAAAGTATTAAAAATTAATGAATGAATGAATCAACATTTGAAAAAACTGTATTAACATCAAGTGTCATCCTTTATAAGTTTTAAAAATCGTATTTGAACTTGAGTGGATGAATAAAAAGTATTTTATTAACGATTGAAAATTTGAACAAGATATATATTTATAAGGAGAGTTTAAAGTAGTCTGATGTAGTAAAATATAAAGCCAGCAAACCTTAATTTAAATTAAAATTCTTATTTGCTAATAAATAATTTCCTTGTATGGAATAAAAAAATTATTATTTAAAATTTTAAATCCAAACTCCCAAGTTTCAGTAACGTACCCCATTGTTTATTGAAATTTGGAAAACTATAACAGCGCTAAATAAATAACAGCGCTATAATGTTCGAAACACAGAAAATTTCTACATAACAAGTATTAAAAGAATATTACCACAATATAACTTAAGAAATTCGATGAAAAAACAAAGCACAACAACAGCATTCCCTCTGGCCTAAATCATCAACAATTTGAAAAATTAATTACATCGGCTGATTAATTTATCAAGTTAATAGTTAAAAATAAAAAAGACGAAATGGAGGAAATATATAAGTGAAAACATCAAAAAGTCACCTGTACCTTCCTCTTAGTCACAAAGATGACACCAAATTTATGTAAAAAAATTTTATATTTGTTTCTGCTGTGATTGAGATAACTTAAAATTCTACCAGAAAAGGCAACCATTCAAATACTTCACAAAAAGTATTTTCTGAAAACTGAAGCCGCATATAAATTACGTCACTGTTTATATTTTAGAATGCATTTTGAAATATGTTTTGTTTGCCTTATGCAGCTGCGACAGAAATAAGGCAAACGAAACAGCGGCTTATGCAGTTGCTATAGAAATAAGGTAAACAAAACAGCGGCTTATGCGGTTGCTATAGAAATAAGGCTACCGCATAAGGCAAAGGAAACATATTTCAATATATATTTTGTTTGCCTTATGCGGCTGCGATAGCACTTGTAGAGAAGTCCCGCCTTCGTGACCGAAGTATCGAGACGTAGGAGTTAAATCGGTCGCAGCTCAACCGTGCTCAGGTTAAAGTGAAAGTCTTTTGTTCTGTATCAGACAACAATATAGATGAGATTCAAAACTGCTCAGTGAGTATGCAACAACAGATGGTGCAGATGAAAGTGAAATTTAATGACAAACAGTCGTTACAACTGCAGAAAAGATTTAAGATGTTGAAAAGTAAGTAAATGAACGAATCTCTTTTTACTTTCTGGCAAACGAAGTTTATATAAAGTATAGCAATAGTAAAAAAATTCGAACAAGACATTTTGACGAATCTCCATGTTTTAGAGCTCTCTGTGTTTTGAAACACATTTTTGGAACATTTCTGTCTGTCTGCCAGTAACAAAGATAACTCAAAAACGCTTTGAAACAGACAGATAAAATTTGGTATGCGGTGCTTACACCATAGATTTCTATCAAATTTTGAGCTAAATTCATTTAAAGGAAGTCTGTCCGTCTGCTCGAATGTAAGCTAACAAGATAATTACAAAATGAGGAGAGCTAGATGGATAAAAATTCGGTACACAGATTTAACAGCGCAGCCACCAATTTTATAATGAGCCAAATTCAACAAAAGGTTGAGCGTCTGTCAATCTGTACTTTCAGAAGCTTGCAAACGCGACAATTCAAAAATGAAATGACTGAAATATATAAAATTTGGTACGTGATTATCTGTCTAGAACTGCAGTTTAGTGTCAAATTTTAGTTTCAATCTATTGGGAAAAACACGC
This sequence comes from Argiope argentata, assembly GCA_026289955.1. Lineage (NCBI taxonomy): Eukaryota > Metazoa > Arthropoda > Arachnida > Araneae > Araneidae > Argiope > Argiope argentata. The sequence goes on from JAOUZG010047196.1 coordinate 7,606,947, forward strand.
TAAAACGCAAATTAATCTTATAAGAGAGCATGTGAGAATGTTTGGGGGCAACCACTGAGGAGGGCTCTATTTCCATTGATCATTTCCAGTTATTATTTTTTTATGATGAGATTATAAGCGAAACAGTGAGATAACTTATTTTATTTAAATTGAACTTATCTCGCATTCTGCTTAATTTGCTTTTAAGGCTTTCTTTAAAAGCAAAGAGAGGAGATTCAAATAAACAACAAGAGTGTCTCTTTAGGTTCGAGAAGAAATAAAAGTGAAAACAATAAAAGAACAATGTTTATAATAAATAACGCACTTTTTTGGCTTCATTTTTAGAACAACATAAACAAAAGGTTAAAACTTTCCGCGTCATTAACATCCAAGGAGTAACGGGCTTTCCTACGCATTTCCGGTTTTGGGTCGCGATGAGGTTTCGATGACAACATAATCTGAGCAAATTTTTAAGAATATAAAATATTTCTAATTAATTTATTTTCAATTTTGTTTAATTTTTTTCTATCGGTTTATAACTAAGCCGGAAAAGGTAACAGATTTGATTCGATGATAGCATAAAAACCTGGATTTCTCGCAATGATCCTGATGTGCTCACATCGTATCAATTAATCCGCAGTTCTGAAAAGATTAAAAATTGATTTATTTCGCAATCTTCTCCAAGTCCCCTGTTCCACAATCTAAACACGAGGAAAGAAAATGTCCTCGGGACAAATATCCATAATAAGCTGAAGAGGAGGGGAAAATATTTAAGACATCCTGCTACTTTCTGAGGTCATCATTCGACAGCCCTCAAAAGCCACTGAAATCAAGCATGACTGGAGGCAGTGGGAAGAGCTTTTATGCGCTTTTTTTCTGCTTTTTATTTTTTTACTATGCGTTTCTTTTCTTTTTTTTCTATTTGAAAGGTTTTCTCTACGTTTTATTGCTGCAACTAAAAACAAATGTTTGATTACTCAGAGGATGAAGTTCGTATAAATGACACCGAATGTTGATTTGGTATTTACGATGGATAAAGGAAAAGAAGATTTTTATTGTCTTAGTATAGAGCATTCATAAATAAATAAAAAACATAGCATGATCTGTTTATAAATTGGATGAAAAATTATGAGATTTTATAATAACGCGTATTTATGTATTATTATTAAAATTTTAATAATAATTGTTCGATATATTTAGAATAAAAGGGAAATGTAGCATTACATTCCATCAAAAGTTGAACTCAATTATTGAAAATTTAGTTCAGTTATGTTTGCGTTTCGTTTTGAAGCTTAAAAAGTTACACAAGTTTAGTTATATGTACATCTCATTTGACTTAATACGTAAAATATTTTCAGATGATGCTCAAATTTTGAACCATAGTCAAATGACGATGAGGGTAGTTTATCCCATGTCACTTTTCCATGTTTCTATGATGCACCAGAGGAAGACTTAGTGCCACACGCCAGGCAATTTTTATGAAGTAACAGTTTTTTATTGAATCGAGTTATGAGCTTGGAGTCTCCCGTCACCGATACCAAGAACTTCGCGCCAAGCACTCGCAAACTGTTTTAAAACAATCAGTGTTTTTTAAAAACTTTTCATTATTTTAAAGATTTTGAAAATCATAAAGGAGGCCCAAAAATTTAACAAGTTATATAAAGAAAATTTTTAAGTCGATTCCCACTTAGGTCAAACAAGAAGAAAAATATTTTAGTTACTTTTTACTATATAATTACAATTAATATAAATATTTTATCGGAAAATTATTGATTTTCGCAAGAAATAAACTCGCATTCTTTACTTTCACGTGAAAAATACTGAAACCCTCGCATTTTACCGATTGAGCTCCTGCCTGTTGGCTTCAATTTTCATTACAAACAGTAATGTTTGTTATTGAGACTGATTTTAAAAAATAAATAAATTCATCTGCTCGGTTTTTCTTAGTAAAGGACAAAAAATAATGTTAAAAATCTATCCAAAAATTTATAAATAAATAAATAAAATAATAGTATAATTTTATGTAGAACTGTTTAATACGTCACTTATAACCAGTATTTGAAATAATAATAAGAAAAAAAGACATGCCCCAGCATACGGCAGCAATTCAAAACCCAATAATGAAAGACAATTTTAGGCATACATTAATACTTTGACGTTAGTCTTGAAAAGAAATGCTCCATTATATTTTTAAATGTGTTTCATGAAATTTGGTTTTCATCCTTATCAATAGAAAGCCATCCTTTCAAGAAATAACTTAAGATAATAGCTATCTTTAAAGTGCCTTTTATATTAACTTATTGATACTTTTTCCTGAGTTCAACATCTGTGATACTTTTAAATGCTCCTTTTCTTAAAAAGAAATCTATTTCTACCTACTCTTAGAAACTTTTATCTTTTAAAGCAGGAATACCTTTATTACAACAGATGATTTCAGTACCAAAACATCAAAAGGATAGTAAAATTCATGCTTATATTGAAAGGTTGTTCCACCAAATACGAGCAAAACAAGCATGCCTTTATTAAGTCTGACTACAATACCATTTCAGTACTATGGTATCAAAAGGATAGTAAAAATCATGCTTATATTGAAAGGTTGTTCAACCAAATATGAGTAAAACACCCATGACTTTGTTAAGTATAACCACAATATAATTTCAGTACTAAGGCATCAAAGGATAGAAGAAAAAAAACATGCCTATATTGAAAGGGTGATCAGTCAATTATGAGTAAAACAAGCATGACTTTGTTAATTGTATGGATTAAAATTGTTTCACCGTGTAGCTAAACTAGTTCCATATTTAGTTGACTACTCAATAAGAGTAGACTGAATCCGCAATTAGCGGTATTTTGATTTCTGACTGAAAACGTGAAGTGGGTTATCCCTTTCACTAGTTGCTTTCATACAATCTGGAATCCTGCCAGAAAGGGTGGAGTTTTCAAATGTCAATAACGTATTCCAACATTATTTCAACCTTTTTTTTTTTTACTTAAATATGTTTAACTTAGTTGCGCGTATCTCATGCTGTCGGTTGGCAAAACTCTGACCTTAATAAAAGCAATGAAAACCAGCGCATCAACAATATCAAAATTCAATTATTAAATTGGATATACATAATACAAGTTTCATAAACAAAATGAAAACTTACTTCGTGAACTCTGGATTTCTGGTAGTTAGTACTGCATATTTGGACACTTCTAATGAGTTATCAACAATATATGCATATATATTGCTATTGTATACCGGTCCTGTTATTTATCCAATTCCGATAACGAAATATAATGATATACCAAAAATAACAGTAACCAAAAAGTGTCATTCAGTTGATAATCCATTGATGTATTCATAAGTTCCCGGCAAATATTACTTTCTTTCATTTTTTTGAACATTTTTAACGACACTTTTAAATCAGCAATATTTAAAAAGAACTCAGTAATTAATAATCAGCTTAATTTTCAACTCCTGGATTTATATTAAGTAGCACTTGCACATTCACTGAAAATGTTGTTCATTCAAAATAAAGGTAACAAAAATTCTTAGAAATTAATTATTAAAATATAACTTTTGTTATCTAAATAAAGAGAAGGACGTCTTATAAAAAGAAGATTATTTTTATCATCAGTTACTCCACAAAGACTCAATAAATCCACTTTAAAATTATCACTCTAAAGAAATCAGAAGACTAGCGTTTACCTGTAAAAGCGATTAATATCCATAAGCCGATTTTGCGTCACGTCACAACTAAAAGCTAAATTTCTCAGCAACACGTAATGGGAGCCTCATTTCAATTCGCATCACAACGTAGATTTCCCTACTTTATATGCAAATGCTCCTTAGTAACAATAAACATGCTCTTTATCACTCGCTTGCTGAATGATCTGAATACACTTGTGAAGTTACACAACAGTTCTCACAGTTTAACTTCTAGTCTATTTGCCTCAAAGCTATAAAAATTGAGTCCACAAAAGTGAAATAAATAAAGTTAATTTTTATAAGTTTTTTCCCTTGCATCTTAATTTGTATTTAACGAAAGACAGTGTCACTTTAATCGAAGAGATATAGCATACAACATGTCACTTATTCTTATTTTACTTAACTTTAAATCTTTGGATCGTCTAGAATACAAATAGAAGAAAACGAACGTCATGGGAAAATGTACGCCAGATTGCTTAAGGCAACAAAGGATTTTCCAAATATTTTTTCACCGATTTCTAAGTTGTTGTTCAGCAATTCTTATCAGAAATTTGTAACATTGTGATAGAAAAAGAAGATAATTTCTTTTATATTTATTATGCAGAAATACTAGTTATGATACAATTTTTGCTTTAAAAGCAGATGCATTTGAATTAGTTAAAAATCTTTAAGTCAACCAATACTATGGCCTCACCATAAGTTCAATAAAAAGTAGTTTTTAAAACACATATTTTATTAGTATTCTAAAAAGAAGGGATTATTTTTACTGTAATTATTTTTTGTATAGATAAAATGCCTGTGATTTACTTACGATGGAAGATAGATAAAAATTTTAATTAGTGAAATTATCACTTCATCATCCCATACAGAATTTGCACTGTAAGTTTTTCGATATTTGCAAATGCTTAAAAGGTTTGAAAAGTGAATTTCGAACACTCTAACTTCAACTGCGTCTTAACTTACGCATGCGAGACCTCTTTGGGAAGCTCTCGCCACTTGATCCTTTTGTTTCATTCTCATAGAAACAAAATGTATAACAAGTAAAATTTAAAAAAAAAATCCTATTTAGATCAACAAAGAAATTTTTATTTTGGTTACTTTTCATTAAATTATTAACTTAATGTAAATATGCATATACATATGAAAGAATCGCAATATTAAGTAGCAAATCAGAAAGCGAATTTCCTCGCAATTTTCCATTCTCCTTCTCAACACGTAGGTTAGGTAGGAAAAATGACCAACAAATGATGAAAAAGATTTAAAGGAGAGAAATTGGAATTGAAACTAAAGTTTAAATTTTCTTCATTATTATTTTTTGGAGAAAAATTCTCCATTCTAATCACTAAGTCACAACTGCTAATTCACTCTCGAAAATCATTTGGATAAAACGTATACTTAAAGCAAAAATTTTCAAACGTTATCAGAAAATTATTGATTTTCGCGAGAATTGAACTCGCATTCTTCACCTTTACGTGAAAAATACTGGAATACTCACATTTTACCGATTGCACTACTGGCTCTTGATTTCAATATCCATTACAAACTGCAAAAACTCAATTTAAAGTATTAAAAATTAATAAAATTTAAATAAGGAATTACTATTTGAAAAAACTGAATAGCCATCCACTACAAGTTTAAAAAAATGCATTTGAACTTGAGTGGATGAATGAAAATTATTTTATTAACGATTAAGTAGGAACGATTAACGATTAAGTAGGAATTGAATTAATTAATGAATCCATATTAGAAAAAGATGTATTAACATCAAGTGCCATCCATTACAAGTTTAAAAAGACGTGTTTGGAATTGAGTGTATGAATAAAAATAATTTTATTAACGATTGAAAATTTGAAAAAGATATATAAATATATATAGGGAGAGTGTGAACTAATAATTGGAATTGAAAAACAGAGGCAGAAAGAGTAAATTTTTTTTACTTAGATCTTCAGATAAAAAGAACCTATTTTTGTATTTCAGAATGGCAACATAATTTTTTTAAACCTCTTTCATTCAAAAAATGAAAAGATACAAACATATGATTTAAAAAGAATCTAATTATACACTGCAATAAAATTTGTATATTTCAGGACACTGGGATTACCTTTTTGTGAAATTATTTGTAGAGTGAGCAACTAAAAAGGACCGAATAAAAACATTGTGAGTATAATCTTTTCATTAAAAAAATGTTTAAAAAAAAACTTGATTACATTTTTGAGAAAAGTAAAAGCATTTAACAGTATAAGTAACGAAAAATGTATTTGCAGTTCTAAAATTATTATAAGTTGGACTAGAAGACGAAGTAAACAGCATTGTATTTAAACGAACAACATACCATTACAAAACGAAATAAAGCGATTTCTTAATTTAAAATTAATGAAGTACATATGCATTTCACAACAAAATTCGAAACCTTTACCCCTTTCATTTAAAAAAAAAAATTAAATTCTTAAGGAAAGTATTTGCTTTTCTAAGACTAAAATCGAACATAAAAGTATTGCTTTACCAATTGATTACGTAAAAACTTCGATGTAACAGAATTGTAAAAACCATTTTTGAAATTCAGACGATGAAAAGAATAATCAGTTTAAGTCAACTAAGAAAAATTAATCATCAATCATGAGAAAATGAATTCAAGTCAAACTTTTCAACAACAAAAGTTTAAACTCCATAACTATGGTAAAAAGAAAGAAAGAAACAAGGAAAGATTATTTTTAAAAATTCAAATCTTAAAACAAGTCTTCGTGGCCAAACAGGATTCTCAACTTTAAACATTCACGAGGAAAGAGTTTACTTTCAATGACCTGGAGGCGACAGAACCTTTCTTAATGCATATGTATGATGTGTTAAGCGAAACTCATTAGCATGCTATATCAATTTAAACAATCTCGATTTGTTTTGCTTTTGGACTCGGAAGAGACGATGAAGTATTGACCTGCATGAAAAGGTAAGAAAAGACCAATGCGGATTTTCCTCCATTGCTACCTGAAATCTTTCTTAAGGCTGAAAGTGAGGGGAGGGGGGATCGCTTTCTTTTCTAACTTATGCAAACGTGAACTTTCATTACAGATTGCTGACACAATTTATTTCAAAAGTTAAGATAAAATACTTATTCAAGCGAAAGGGTTTTAGCATTTTCTCCTTGTTTAGTTTCCAAAACGCCAGATATAGAATTTTTTTACCATATCTTTAAATGTTCACTGACGCGAAAACAACACAATTTCTCTGTTCACTATCTACATAAAACTGACAATACGAAAATTAAATTTGATGCGGACAGTGATTTTAAGCCGCAAAAGTAAAACGAAGTTGAAAGCAAAATTATGATAACGTGCAAAAAGCTATCAATATTAAAAATATCAAAACACTTTTTCGGTTAGAGTATCAGCCACTGAAAAGTCCATGTGATATTTTTTCCCCATTTAAATCGTGAATCATGCCAGTTAGTTTCTGGCAAAAAATGTATTAGTTTTTGATGAACAAAAAGGGGCAACATCGTAATACACTAAACCTTAACCAATTTGAGATTGCTCAACGGTTTATCTTTTTATCTTAATTCCTGGGCTATAGAAGTTAGAAAAACACGAAAATAAAACAACAAATATCATTTTTTAATCAGATAATACGTGAAAAAACAAAGCCTAATTGCATCATAAAAATCAATCTTAATTTTATATTTTTAAAAACTGTCATCAATCATTGTCTTCACTACTGTCAAAAATCGTTAGATGTCAACAAATGAAAGAGAAGGCCCTTAACGCGTAGTTATTTTTTATATTAAGTTTTAGTTAATATTATGTTGATGGCCTTTTATATTATTTGATTGCCATAAGAATAACTTCAATTATATTTTTTCGTCACATACTTCAAAAATGAAAAAATAAAAATAGATTTCAGAATTTCCCACTCATATCAAAGAATGACACTTATAATGTTTTAGAGAAAATAAGAAACACTACTTATTTCTTCTGCTTCACATTTCATTGTCTTTTTCCGTTTATTTTATTCTGAAAATGAAAGTAAAAATCTTCTTCATTTTGAAATAAAGTGCTTCATATAAGTTAAATATTTGTAAAAGTTTATAATAACTACCATAGCTTTGTAATTCAAATCATAATTCGGTAGAATTCACAGTATCCGAACAGAGTATGATTTCCGGATAGACTTATCCGAGAGTCATGACAGACACGAAAGAGATTAGTTCATTTCCAGAACTAACATAGATTTCGTCACAAATAGCATAACGTCTCCTTTTCTATTACATCAGTTAAAGGATATTCAAAAAGCATATTTTATGGAATTAGTATCCATTTTGATCTGTTCTTCAGATAACTTGTCAAGCATTCATCTTTTACAAATTTATTTTCAGAAGTGCATTAATTCAGTCCTTAATTTTAAGACACAAATTGTTGGAAAGTTTTTCATTCTCGAAATACAACAGACATTTCAGGTTGTATTCGAAATTAACTTAGGCACTACCGAATTCACATTTCTTATAATTACATCTATAACAAATATAAACAATAATGCACAAAAAGGAAAGCAGCTCTTTTGAATCAAAATTGAAGCATCACCTCCAATTATTTTAACTAAAATAGTCCAATAAGCATATGTAATAAATAAGTTTGCTCTCATCATTTGCTTTCAATACTTCATTCAATCCATCTCTCAAAATAATAACTGGAAAATTTCATCCATAAGTCAAACGACATCTCTTCTGAAGGCAACGTATATAACAAATACATCCTTTCTTAAGATAACATATATAATAAATACGTCCCTTCTTATGATAGTATACATAACGAATAATCCAATAATGCACAGAAAGTAAGGCAGTCCTTTTCATTCAAAACTGCATCTGCTCCTCCAACTAAAATCGTCCAATGAGCATATCTAATAAATAAATTTGCTACCACCAACTGCTTTCAATACTTCATTCAGTCAATCTCTCAAAATAATCACTGGAAATCATCAGGCATCCATTCTTCAGAAAAAATATTTACGTTTTTCATTGAATAACTAGAAAAAATGGGTACGATTCAATTTACTATAAAAGGGCTTACCTTTGACATATGACTGTTCACAAAACCTCAAACACTTGGAAAGACGAGTTGAACTTCCTTATCATAAGAGCACCCTCGCTCAAAGAGAGACTGACAGAAAAATTATTGAACGTGAGCAGCATATTTATAAGAGAAAATGCTTCAAAATAAATAAAAATTACATCACCTCAGTTTCGAAGAACCCATCTATTTTGATCACGCTTTTCGTAATAAATCATTAGAGCGATGGAATTGAGAAAGAAATTGCTTTCAGCTAATGATCGCTGCTACCAAAACAAATATTTTTGGCACTCGTATTTACCGAAAAAGAAAAGGTGATAATAATACCACGAATCAATGAAATTTGAAAATTAATTGGCGTAAAATTTACGAAAAATCATAATTAAAAGTCAACACTTCTTAGGAAATTCAGAAACAATGCAATTTATAAATACGGCTCATTGTTAAGGAAAAAAACACAAACCGATAATATGGGCAATATTTCAAAACACTGAATTATTTTCGAAGCGTAATCTTCGCACTTAGGTTAAGAAATATTGAGTTTCAATTGTTTACTTATAATTATAATATATGTAATGACATTCGTTTTCTTTAACCTTAATAATACTAGAAACGAAACAGTTGTCTATTTTAAAAAAAGTTAAAATAAAGTATTGTGTAAATGTGAACACTTTTATGGAAGATATTAAAAATAAGAATTTTTCTTCAACATTTGCCATTTGTACACAAAAAGGTATATTTTAGGCAAAACTCAAAATTAAATAAAACGGCAATATTTATTTAGGTAATTTAAACTTTTCGGGCCGATAACTCATACGTCAATTCAAAAACGACAACTGTAGATATTTCTTTAATTTTATTCTTTCTGACAATGAAATGAAAATGTATAAATCATCACAATATATATTTTTAAAAACACAAAACATGTTAAAATGATAAAAAGTTTTTTCTATTCCCAATTAAATCAATCCTTTATTTTAATAACATTTTTTTCTATTTGAATACTTTATATATATTGAGTTAGAAGTCAGACTTCTGCCCTCGGGTGCTCAGGGGTCCAAACCCTCAGCAGCGACTGCACCCCTCCTTCCATTGTAAGGTAGACACGTCATCATCAATATCATCATCACTTCATATGTTAAAGCTCTTAGGTAAAAAAGAATCCATAAAAATGCAGAAATTCACTTGTTTATTAATATTTTCTCAATGTTAATATATTCATTAAAATATAATGTATTCGTTACTCGTAACATAATTCTATAATTTAAAAAGCATTTTTTCAATCCCTGAAATTTTTTTTTAACCTTGTGGCTGATTTCATACATGGAAATGATTGACACTTGATTATATTATTGTAGAATTAAATTGATCGATGTATTTAAGGTTTGAAAAATTCGTGTAAAAAGGCTTAGACACGTGTAAGTTCCATACCAACCTGCAATTGCAAATATTTTAATTATTAAAAATCTTTTAATAAAAACATCATGAAAAACACAGCCTATTAAAAATCCTTCGATTAGCATAACTGGTTTCAAAGGCTGATGAACTTGACACTTTAGCTTTGTATTTTAAAAGGAAATTAAATTTTATTCGAATTACTTCATTATAAATGATTTTCCCTGAACTATAAATGATTTTTCTTATTGTTTTGTGTAAATCAAAACTAGCATTGAAAAAACTTCAATTGCCGTGCAGAGCAAAAAAAAAAAAAATGAGCATTTTGGTTTCGCATAACCTTTTTTTTTAATGTAGTAAATAAGGTCAACATTTAAAGTATCCTCCGGCGTCATTCAACAGAATCCAATTTAATGTTATTCACCTGTTTCAAATAATTGTTATTAGTCTTTCCTCCCAAGCTATGAAATAATGAAAACTCCGAAACAGCATGGCATGATCAATGTCGTCTACTAAATCGATTGTCGGTCTCTTAATTATCAGTACAGCGCTAAATCTGAAAGAGCAACCAGTTAGCTCAAAAAACAATAAATAGTTTAATATTGATCAAAAACATTTTGTTTTGAGTCACATATATGCACTAAAAACAATCCTTCAATGGTATTTTTGGAAAATTTAAACAACTGAATAAAAAGGAATTCATCTCAAATACTATATTTGATGAAGTTCTCATTTGAGGTTTTGGTTTCGTCTGGTTGATGGCTACAACACATTTTAAAAATCTAAAGATAAGAATGATAACAAGCATAATTAGATGTTCAAGGTTCAAAAAGGCTGGTTTAAGACGATACTCCCCGAAAATTGTTATCTTCAGCTAAAGAGCAATCAACTCAATTACTAGAATGCTACGATGTCATTCTTCTGAGAACAGATGCTGTAATTCCAGTCATAGAAAACGTCGTTTTTCTAATAAAATTCGGTATCTGCCAACTTTGTTTTTAACAGCAGATTATTATAGAATTAGAGAAAGGGCAGCCTGCTAATCAAAATGCAAGAGGTCTCCGCAAAGGCTTGTGGTTTTGATTGCTCTTACATCCACGCACTAAGAGCACTGTCCGTCCCCCATCCCCCCACAATCAAAATCCTAAGCGTTGCGTCATCGAGGTTTCTGTCTCCGAAAAGGATATGCTCCGCTGGAGGAAGTACTTTCCTTACAAATCATTCCGAAAGACAGTGGTCTAAAAACTAGGTTTGCGACCTTAAATTAGAGCAACGGAGGAGAAATACGTGAACGCCAATAAATAAAAAATAAAAAAGAAGGATCAAAAAGAAAGTTTCTTTTATATAAGGGAGAGTGAACGAGAATTTTTATCAGGCAGTTAATATCACCGAAAGTGCTTTTCCTGAATCGGGCTATTCCAGTATTATTGCTTCGTGCTATCACTATCTCCGTATTTAAAAAAAAGAAGGAAGTTATAAGATACCTAACAACATCCGCCTTTTAGTAATGGAGTTCAGGTCTATTACATCACTTGTAGATAAAACTCGATTTGAATTCCGATCATATTCCAAAGGATTATTTCGATTTTCAACTAAGAGATTTTTACATTTTCCCCCAATATAATAATTTTAATTTGTTACGAGTTCCTGACTAATTATTAGCAAAAAAAAGCAAAGTGTTCTTAATGTCCGGGATGTTATATTATAAGGCTGCCAGCATGTAAAACTGGCAGTTTATAAACACATGAAAAACTTTTAAAAAGAAAATCGGCATTTAAAACTAAACTACTTCACAAATAAAAAGAAATTGCTTCTTTATGCGTGGCGTAATGTAAGCACTACGAAAATAAACAAGGAAATGAAGTTTTAGCTTCAATTAATCCATAGACTTTCTGTATATATAACTTTAAATTATATTAAAAGTTCATTAAAGAGAGTCATATAAGCAATTCTAATATTTGCATAAATGTCCAATAATTGGGAGATTCTGCAGAAGTGTCTAATTATTGATTTATTACACAATCGCAATTGCATCAACATTTTGCAATTTGCCTCTTGATGAATATGTGTTTCTCAAAAGCATACAAAAAATTAGCTCTTTACACAAGCATAATTTTTCATGCATTTTTTTCGAATCAAATGAAATTTTTAGTAGTCTTGAAAGTTTGACTGCTAATGGTTAATGAACGTTTAATTAATATGTTTATATCGTATAATAGATTATTTCAACACATTATGAGATATTTCATTAGATTATGATATTTCTCTTTAATTTCTGACTATATTGAAATCCTAAATAATATCTGTTTCATTATTAAACAGAAATTTTTTCTGGTACAGTTATTTCATTCTAATGAATTTTTGTTTGAAAAACGTTTGTACAATATGAAGTTATAACTAAGCATAACTTGAAAGACTAACTGAAGTTAGAACTAGATTCCAGTTTCATGTTATGCACATTATAAAGTCTATTAATGTGCATAGCATAAGAGGATGGCTTATCATTTTAAGCGTTAATAATCGGCTCCAGGGGTATGTAGGCAGACAGAGCGAGCAGAAGCGACAATTCCTATTCATAAATTTGAAAATTCGTGTGCGTGTGGCACAGCTGAAACGGAACATAAAGGAAAGCGAATAGAAAGCTAACTGAAAACACCGGAAATTAAGTGCGAAGGAGAGCTAGAAAAAAACATAGATCACAGTCTAGATTTTTCAGAATGCTTGAAAAAATTGACAAGTGTTACAACAAGAAGAATGCGCAACTCTTAAATTAAGGCTGAACTATGAATGAATAATGGCAAATGTAATGGATTAAAATATCATGTATTCTAAAATGTAAATCATTGTGAAATAAATAATAAAGTAGTATTGGTATCGGATTGTATTCATATCACAATTATATCTTTTACTAACAAAGGTCAGCCAAAGAAAAATACTAATATACGTGCAGATACAATCAATAAGGTGTTTTCACCGAAAATACTTTCATAAGACATCTGTTTCTGGATATTTTGTAAAAGATTATTATTCCTTGAATAAAGACGTGAATATTACGATTCTTCTTTCTTACTTTGAATTTGCACATACTGTCCATTTGGTCTATTAAGTTTAAGTATCATGAAACAATAGTGTGACATCTAGCCGTTTTTAATAACATGTGATTTCTTTATCTTCTACTGAATCTTAAATATACATTATATCAACTAATTACTTGTATACTTTGATTTTATTCAAGATTAAGTATATATACCAATGTCCGATGTATGTTTGATCTACCAAATTCAACCTCAAGCGATTTTTTTATCTTCTACTGCATCTTAAATATACATTGCATTTAAAAAATTACTTGTGTTCGTTGATTGATCTTATTGAGAATTAAGTATTGTACTAATATTAAATACATGGGTCATCTACCACTTTTAACCTCGTGTGACTTCGTTATCTTCTACCGCATCTTAAATATACATTGAATCAACTAATTACAAGTGTACTTTGATTTTATTCAAGATTAAGCATATGTACCAATGTTTGATATATGTTTCATCTATTATATTTAACTTCAAACGATTTTTTTTAAATCTTCTACTGCATCTTAAATATACATTGCATTACAAATTACTTGTGTAAGCTGATCTAATTGAGAATTGATTATATGTACTAATATTCGATAAATGGATCGTCCACCACTTTTAACCTCATGAGACTTCTTTATCTTAAAATGCATCTTAAATATATGTTTAAAAAAATTACTTGAATATGTTGATCTTATTAAGGATAAAACATATGTACCAATACTGAATATATGTAGGAAGAGGATACTGGATATATTAGGAATACTGGATATATGTGGATATATGTAGGACAATAATTTCGCATAAGGCGCTGGTATACATTGAGATTCCAAAAAGAAAACAAACCAATGTAATGGAATGTTCCTTTGGAAATAATCACGACAAACTCAAAAATAAAATTGAATCTGTCTATCGTATTTTGTCTTATTTACACTTTATAAAATTTCTATACACCGAAAGTCAACGCAGTAAATATTAATTTTAAAACCATTGGTGCATCTAAAATAAGCGTTCATTTCTATTTTAACTGGTTATTTACTTCAATAATAACAATAGTAGACGAAAACTTCCAATGTGTATGTAACATCATATTCCGCCACAGCGGCGGAACAGAATAAAATTGCAAAATCTGTTTATTTAATTCAATTTCTACTATTAGTTCACATTCTCACTATGTATATCTTGTTCCAATTTTCAGGTAAATAAAATACTTTTCATTCATCCACTCAAGTTCAAATACATTTTTTTAAACTTGCAAAGGATGACACTTGATGTTAAGACAGTTTTTTAAAATATTAATTCATTCTTAATACTTAAAATAGAGTAATGAAGTTTATAATGAAAGTTGAATTCAACCGGCAGTAGCTCAATCGGTAAAATGCGAGGATTTCAGTGTTTTTTACGTGAAGGTGAAGAATGTGAGTCCAATTCTTGCGAAAATCTATAATCTTTTGATCAATTATTTGTATTAATTGTAATTATTTAATAAAAAGTAACTAAAATAAAAATTTTCTTTGTTGACCTGAGTAGGAATTGGTTTTTTTAAATATTACTTGTTTTTGGTAACAAATGAGAGTAGGCATTCCTTAATCATTCATTCTCGTGGGATAAATTTAAATAAAGAATATTTATAGCCACAAAAAATAATTTTAATAAGGATTTGAAAGTGACCTTTTCTTTTCACATAAAAATGTACTAAAATTATAGAAAAAATTGAATTGGAATCGTATTCAGCAGAAAAATATTTTTCTTTTTCTTTTTAATAATACTTTCATAAGGTCATTTAGAATGATAATCATTTTAGAATGACAAACATTTTTACCGCAAGAATCCCATTTCTTCATTTAAATCAAAATTATCTGATCGCATCCTTAGGGTAAATGCAGTGGTATCGGAAACCTAATCACATATTAAGAACATTTTATAGTCCGCAATACTGCAACAAATTTTGTTTCAAACTCTCACATGTATCATTTATTTTTTTAAAAGCCGAAACAAATATTTTAGGAATCTTACAAGAAATAAAAAGGTATTCGTCATTAAATAACAATGTGAACCATTCAAGCGATGCAGGACATAAAATAAACGCACCTGCCAAAATGTAAAAGAATGCGAATGTCAACAGAGTTTCTACCAAGACGGTAACACTGACAGAGAACATAAGATTAATCGAATGACATAAATTGCAATAAATATAGCCATAAACCTTTTTAAGAGCTTTCTCTCAGCAGGTCAGTGAAAACGACCCATATCCAATGATTAAACAACATTCAACTCATAGAATAAGACAATAAAACGATATCTGACAATATTTCATTAAAAAAAATCTAACAGATCATAGGAAATTCTATACTAGTATGATCATAATCAAAATTTTCACCAGCTCTCGCTTTTTTTTCAGAACCTAAAAATGAGCACGAAATTTTTTTAAGGTATGTGTTTCGATTAATTAAAATTTTCAAATAAGTTGACTTTCAGTGATTCAATTAAGTCAATTAGTAGTTCAATTGGTCAATTCTAAATATTTCTCGATTGATGATTTCAAAATTCTCTTATCTCTTCTCAAATTTCTTTAAAAAACTTCGTACAGTTTTTAAGGTATGTTTTTCGATTAATACAAGTTTTCAAATAACTCGATTTTCATGAATTCAATAAAGTCAATTCGTGTTCCGTTGATCGTTTTTCACGAAAAAAAGGAAGATTTGTCACGCTGATTATATTCATATATTATCTTGAATTTAGTAGTTCAACAGGTCAATTCTAAATATTTCTCTATTGATAATTTCAAAATTCTCTTCTCTCTTCTCAAATTTCTTTAAAAAACTTCTCTCGCTCATACTTTTTTCCCAACCCAAAAATGAGCTCGAACATTTTTTTAAGGTATGTGTTTCGATTAATACAATTTTTCAAATAAGTCGATTTTCATGAATTCAAAAAAGTCCATTCGTGTTCCGTTGAGCATCTTTCACGAAGAAAAAAAAGATTTGTCGTGCTGATTATATTCATATGTTTTCTTGAATTTAGTAGTTCAACTGATCAATTCTAAATATTTCTCTATCGAGAATTTCAAAACTTCTTATACATTATTACAAAAACCGGCATCTACTTACTATTTTATGAGTGTATGCCAAATGGGTTTAAGCAAAAGATAAATGGAATTAATTAACGAAAGAATAGAAAGCTATCGCTTATTTCTTTTTTAAAAACAAACATGAATGGAGGAATCCAAAAACTTTTAGTAATATACAGGCAACAAACAAAATCAATTCAATAAATATTATCAATATTTGTGAGAGAAAAAATAGAAAATTGGTTTTTACACTGTGAAAAAAAATGAGATAGAGCAACTAATTTTTCCCTCAGAAAAAGTGATAATCATTCTCAATCTTTGTTCCATAAAAAATTCGACAGGATTGAAAGTTCGATACTTTTTTTTGAATTCCTACTATTAGTTCTCACTCTCCTTATATATATCTTGTTCAAATTTCCAATCGTTAATAAAATACTTTTTATTCATCGACTCAATTTCAAATTTTTTTTAAACTTGCAGTGGATGACACTTCATGTTAATACAGTTTTTTCAAATATTAATTCATTCATTAAATTTAGTTAATTTTTAATACATTAAATAGAGTTTTAGCAGTTTGTAATGGAAATTGAAATCAACAGGCAGTAGTTCAATCGGTAAAATGCAAGGATTTCAGTATTTTTCACGTGAAGGTGAAGAATGAAAGCTCAATTCTTGCGAAAATCAATAATCTTTTGATAAACTATTTATATTAATTAAAATTATTTAATAAGAAGTAACTAAAATAAAGATGTTCTTTTTTTATCTACTTATAAATTGACTTAAATTTTTTAAATACATTACTTGTTCATTTTTATCACGATTTTTTAAAGCATCCGATGCCATTTCATTCAATTTGGTATTAAATAATAATAAAAAATATATATTTCTTTGATATAATCAATAGAAATTTTAATTAATTCAAGAAACATTTGCAAATGTTTACATATCATCTCCAGAATTACACTGTAAAGAAGAAAAGTCGAATTACATAGTATAGCTGTTGATTATAACATGATTTTCATGTCTTTATTTCTTTTAATGCGCACGCGAGATTAATTTATTACACGCGTGCGTCACGAATGAACCTAAACAGCACAGTTACGAGTAATAAATTTAACTGATAAATAACAGCAAAAACATTCTATTACGAATTAATAAATACAGTACGAATAGGATGAACCGACATTAATTAGAAGTACTTTTATTTCTATCTCTCTATAAGATCACTGAAATGACAAAGTAAACACCTAAAAACTGAAAGAAAGATGATTCTATAAAACTGTTTCTCCAGAATGCGTTTATTTTAGATTGACATAAAAAAACATACATATATTTTCCCGGGGGAGGGTCTGTATTTCTAAATTAAGTTCTTTTTTTTTTTCATAAATCTGAGTTATTAATGATTAAATTTATAAAGGGAAATGTATAAAAAAAACCATAAAAATTCATTTTGACTGTGATAATTCCAATCGTCATCTTTATCTAAAATTGTATTTTTTTGCATGTGCAAATCAATTACATCACTCAATGGAGCAGAAAACAGGACAGTGTTACACTTCTATAAATGCCCTCATTGTCACGGTTTTGGACATACTTTGTTAAAAAGGCGTGACATCAAATTACTCGCTGTGCCCGAGATTTCACATTCTTATAGTGAAAAACACAATACTAATTGTTCCGTTGACGTATGCGGAAAAATTAAACCCATTAAGAATTCCTATTAAGCATGCAACCTCAAAAAATGCGAGTTGAAAATATAGCTAACATTAAGATGACCTTAAACAAATTCCACTTGCTTGTCTGGATACGCCCGTCTAAGCAACACCCCCACTGCGAGGTTGAAATAGGAATTTTGATGGTGAAGAGAAAGTTTAAAATTGTGTTCCTATTTTATGTACCTCTTCAAGTACACCAAGAACTCACGTGAACTGGTTTTTACTTCAAACATTCTATCCACTTTCCACTCTGACTTTAAGGCCTTGACATCTCTTTTCTCTCATTTTTAAGTTGAGTGTATGCTCTTATGGATGAAAATTTGGATATTGAAACAAAGGTAAACATTTCATTTTCAACCTTGCTTTCGGCAAGAAGTAACTCGATTTTATGGAGGAAAAAAATAGTTTTGACAGAGTGAAATATCATTAACAATAAACAAAACGTGTATGGAAGTGAAAATCTGAAAATATGGCTATAAAAGTAGAATTAAATATGATAGAAATTTGAACATCTCTTTTATACGATGTACGTCTTTACAGAAATATTAATAAATTAATCGCTTCGTAAAGCAACAGTAGTTCACAGGTAATGCATTTGTTCAAGCCGTATGAATCACTTATTCTTCATGAGATTGTTTGTATAACGATTCAGATGTTTCCGTGGACCAGCAAATCCAAACAATATTTTGTCTTGTGACGATTTATGTGTTAATATTTATGTTAGTTTTTATTTATTAATCAAGCAATTGCCCACAACTTTGTCACCACACTGTTGAATGGACGTGCTTTGTTAAATGTCAGTTAAACTTTAATGGTATAAATAGGTCTTATCAGTTCAATACTGTAGAATCCTAAGTAGCCTAAATGAATTTATTTTTTGCTGAAATCTGAAACATAACAATGTTGGTACCATTGCACATCGGTCCCTTTTGTTTGTCATTTTATTCCTTCGTCGGGTCCTTAAGGGATTAAGTAAAAATTCGGAATTAGCGTCACATTTATTTATTTACAGATTATATTACACAATGTAATTTACATACATAATTTTAGATTAATTCTAAGATATATATATATAAGAGCATGGATTAAAGCATGCAGCACATGTCATTACCTGACCTCGACTGAGTCACTGTACCACAAAGCATCAGAGGACGCTGTTTCTGATGTTATCACAATCAGTTATGGTTAATATAATAAAAGTGGCTACACCTTTATAAACTGCAACAGAACTCTCTTTATTGAAAGAAAATAAGTTCCGAATTTAAATTCTTAGAGAGTCTGATCAAGAGTCAAACAGGCATCTTTCATAAGTTTTACAGTTCATCTAACTAAAAGCCCGCAATCGTTGGCATCATACATTTACTCACTTTTATTTAAAACAGAAAAGCGTTTAAAGTGCAATATTCTTCTGTCTTATAATTTGATGTAACCGTCTGTGCACTGAATCAAATAAAAAAAAAGTCTCGCCTGACTTTTTTCGATGTGATTTCGGCGCAATGTATTAAAAGATGGCAAGGTTATGGCAGTTACTTTCAAATCAAATACATCCTGATTTTTTCAAGTCTCTCGTTATTTATTGATCATTGTTCCATTAATGAGTGTATATATTTTTCGAAATATTATTCTATATCAAAATTAATATGAGCATATCTGACTTTATTTCGATAAGATTTATGTTTTAAATTTTCAATATAATACTTTGTGGTTCGTTTCTATTTATTGAATTCACAAAGGATTTTAACGTTACAGGCGACTATAGGCTTTTTAAAGAACGTTATCGCAACTTGTGGATCGGGAGTCACGAATATTTCTCGCTTTTTTCCACTCTAGACGCGTCATTTCTTGTTAATGAGCATCATTCGCAAAGAAGTCTTGAAATTTATTTCTTCAGAAATGTAAATTTCGAAGGAAAGAAATGCATAATGATATAATTCACATGGCCCTCCTGCAGAAAAGTCGCAGAAGAAACGACGACCGCAGGAATTTATTGCCATGATTTATCTGACTTCATGAAAATACGGTGCGGCGCTTTCTTTTCCCAACCTATTTAAAAATCTGATTATACTTTTAAATTCCATTTCCCACTACAGGGTTTAAGCTTTTTTTTTTATTAACGCTCTTTTTACAAAATATAGTATCTAACGAAAAATTATTTAATTATTAGTGATATTTTATTATTCTGTAGAAGCAAAACCCTGCAAATTTTAAGAGACTAGATCGATATCAGCTGTTGGGCTGTATATGAAAGAAACACTTAACGGTTCAGTTTTTACATAAAAAACCATTGTTTTAGATTTATTACTTTTCAGTTGGCGCGTATACTTTATTTTGAAACACCAACAATAAATCAGTTTCTGAATGCATTATTTTTAGTGAAAATGCGATTAACTTTACTTCTAAGAAAAAAATCAAGTCTTAGGAAAAGCTTTTCTTTAGACACTGAACCAAAGTACATAGTCAAAAAATCTTTAAAAAAATATGCTACAATAATTCTTTTCTCGTAAGCCTTTATAATATGCAGGGTGATACAAAACTCAAATTGCAGATATTTAGGGGATGCAGAAAACACAAAAATAAAAGAGTCAGTGACGGATATGTGAAGGAAAAACTCACCCAGATGTGTTTCTGGGTAAGGAAGATGCAGTGTACTCATCCCATGGCCACCAGGACCACCCGATCTATCCTAGTTTTATGCTTTTGTGGAGGGACACTAAAAGTCATGATCTGAGAAACCACTGTTGATTAACATGGCCATCTACAAACGTAAAGGTCTCAGTTGCAAATGCCAGAGAAATTGTGTATATTTTTGAAAAAGTCAAACAATCAATGTGTCGCCGGTGTGCATAGCTAAGGATGGTAATAATTTTGAACATTTGCTGCGAAACACGGCTTGTACATGTGCTGGTCTAGTGTGATATATCACTAAACAAAGAGTTTTTCCACCAATTCTTGGCTTCTGTATATTTATCTAGTCTCCAGATGATAAAGGTTGTGGTTTCCATTCATATATTTCTATGTTATTCTGTTTTGCTTTTGAATTTTTCACCTCCCCTAAAAGTTAGCTCCTTGGGTTTTGGTTTCCTTTAAGTCCCACGGTCCCAAGAAAACGATTACAATTTTTAAAAGGTATCCAAATATAACAAGAAAATGGAATATATATATACTTCACGGTTGTCAACCTGAAAAGTCTGTCTCTGACGTCATCATGGTCAGTATGGTTAGAGTTAGAAGAGCGGTTACAAGCCTTAAACTAATTGCTATTAAACTTAGGTGCTCAAAGGGTGTAAAATGCTAGTTTGTAATTATTTAAACTAATCCTGAAAGGCAAATAAAATTTTAAAAAAGTAAACATGATATAATAAAATATGTTTTAATAAAAACCTTAGCCACAATAGTAACTGATTAAACAATTCATTCAGAAAGACTCTTCGATTTTTACTTACTCTTGTTTAATTCAATTTGTTTCATTTTTGGAAAAAAAAATGAAAATTCTAAATCTTTATTTCAAACACTATCTAATGTGTTAGAATTTTGAAATTTAGCGCATATATACCTTCTAAATACACTTTAAAATATATATACATCTAGTTTTAAAACTTTATAGTTCTATTCGCAGACTAAATCATCATCGATAATACGTTTTATAATCATCGAACTTCAATCATTAATTAAATTTTGATTCCATATAAATGGTATAGCTCGGTAATTAATACCAGAAAAGATTTCATTCAAAATTCTGTAATATTCATAATAGCGAATCACAAATTTGAATCCAAAGGGTAGAAAATAATTCAAATGAAAAATTTCTCCTCTTAGTACACTAATAATAACATGCTTCTATCATATCTTTTTAATGATGAAGTGCAATTTTTTATAAATGTCACCTTTATGTCAGACAAGAATTATTTATCTCAAATTTGTATGAATTATTAAGCGACATATGCATATAAAACAATAAATAAACGACGGGTGTATTTGCTTTCGGCCAGCTGTCGCAAAAACGCGTTTCTCTTATTTTGCCCACACGTGGCTTTCCGAATTTGCTTTAACAGCAAACAATTTGATTCCTTGAGAGTTTTTGTTTAGTTTTGAACTATTTCAAACATAAACACTTCTTCGAAAACTGGTCGAGGATTGAATGCAGGGTTATCTTATCACTGCTGGCGTGGTATCTTTACCACGCGAAGAATGTTGTCTACTCTTAAAATAATGCTAACGAGTTTTCGAGGATCCTATAATGTAAATTATTTCAATCACAAGTAGATTATCATCAATTAATCTTTGTGGAAGAATTCGGTGCAAAGTATTCAGAACTATCGCCATACCCCCTTAAGTAGCATACATATTTAAGATTCTTTAATTTTCGTTTAAGAATACAATGGCATGAATATCAACATTCTCTGTTTTAGCGAAAAGTTTAGAAAAATAATGAAAATCAAAAATAATCAAAAGATATTTAAATATCACCATTATGTTTTTGATTGCTGCAAATCAATGGAGTGTATTTTTTAAATAATTTTTTTCTTACTTTTTAATCGGATGCATCGACCATTCAAAGTATTTTAATAAACAGAATCGTTTTTTAAAAGTTAAGCTGCGATTTAATGTTAAAAAAAATACTCTAAAATAAATACTACAAAAATAAATACTCTAAAACAAGTCAAACCTTTTTTTTTTTAACTATGGCACTTTAGATGAATTTTTTTAACATCTCTTAATAATTAGTAACTGAATGTTGCTTTGCAAATTTTAAAATTACAAGAGAGATAAACAGCAGTTCTGGCATACAAAAAAGAAGGAAAACCTAAAATGAGATTAAATGAAACAGAAACTGGACTAAGGAAACATGTCGAATTCATTTTCTCTGATTGACATTTCTCTGTCTTATAAAATCAGTTTGGTTTTTCCATCAGGTATTGTAAGCAATAACATGTATATACTTTCTTCGTTAACAGAAAAACGAAACCCCCCCCC
>JAOUZG010047196.1:7645613-7675719 GCA_026289955.1 Argiope argentata
CACACACACACACACACACACACACACACACACACACACACACACACCACTTCATCAACATTTCGGGCATTTCAAGAGCAATGAGTTATTAGCCAAAATTAGAAACGAGCATCAAAATGGATATTTTTTACCCTCTCATTTCAAAATTGGAAATAAAAGGGTAAAAAAGAGGCCTAGAAATGTTTTTAAAGCATTCAGTAAGCTAATTTTGCAGACGTCACTCGCTGCTCTAAAAGGATGTAATACTGAGGAGTGCTATCATTGGTGAGATTTCTATTTTAATTCCTGTTCTCCAATTTAATTAAAATATTCCAATCCTAATTAAAATATGAAATTTAATTCTGAATCTGCTGAAAGCAAAAAATAGTTTATATTAGTATAATACTTGGCTCTTAAGAATAGCAGGAAATGTCTGCTGAAATAAACGGTTCAATTAAACTTTGTGAACTCTTTTCCAAATTTCATTAACTAAGTATTTTAAACCAAATAAAGCTTTGTAATACATTTCGTGCTATTGATTTTAAAATGTTATTATGTTAATACACACGCAGGTACATATACCTTAACTTCAAAAACTCAAGTTATTTATATAAGTGAAAAAATATATTGATGACTGGTTATAAAACAATTTTTTTTTGTGGTAAGCACATTCGAACGGCCGAAATAAATTAGTCACGAGTCGTTACTGAAACTGCAAAAGAGATGTAGTTTTTCTTGAAATTTGTTTCTGTTGTTTATTTACCTGCGGCTTGTTGCCTTAAGGAAAGAAAAAAGAGTATTCCAGTAATAGAGAAAGCTCACCTACCAGGTTTCCTGTAGGAAATATTTTGCCCCCGACTCACTTCTGGACGGGTAAAATTGAGTCACGATGCAAGGTCATGACTCTGCGAGGCCTCTCGAAATTGCCCAGGAATTCGAAGGAGGGAGAAAAAACTGCTTTCTTATCCAGTCAAAATATTTTATCGGCCCCTTCCACCCAACTATTGTTAAGCCTGTTTCTTATCTCGCTTTTTATAACTCTGCTCGGTCTCTACTTGAAAAATCACCTTGGATAAGATCTGCTAAAAAAGCAGAAAGGATACGGAATTGCACGAACTTAGTTCTGAATTATTTGTTAAAATAATTGCAAATGAAGATGTATAAATTATGGGTTACATGTGTTTCGGTTATTTGAATTGTTTAGCCCACATTGTATTCACAGAACATTAAAACTTATTAAAATTTTGTTTTATAGGATTGATAGTTGCTTAGAAAATTATTGGAAGGACAAATAGTTCTTTTTTTGCTTGCTACTTTTCTAACATCACGAGAAAATTAAATTGATTCCCTACTGGGGAACAATGAATCCTTCTAGGTAATGAATCAGATATTATTAAGGAAATATATAAGAGATTATACTAAGGACTATCTATCGATATATTTTGTGAAAGATGTGTTCAACTTGCTTTCTATTGTTTCCTCTCCAACAGGACAAAATCCCGTTTATAAAAGTATTGTCTTCTGCAGCAAATATTTTGATCCGAATCCAATCATTCATGGGTAACATTCGATTCTGATATCCAATAAGGATTCGTTCTCTTTAAAAATGACAAGAATGACTAGAAATCAACGTTGCCAATGACTTGACAACGTTGCCAATATTGCAGACTGTGGTCAGTGGAGGTGTTTATTGAAGGAGTTCCAAAACTCGTTGTCTTCAGATATATATTTTTTATTAACAATAACAAAGTTTAAAGCTCATGGTAAATTCCATTATCGTTGGGGTCCGTGCCTGCCACGCAAGTCTCCGTTCTCGGGGGGGGGGGGGGGCGTTATAAACAGGAAGTAAACAACAGGCAGGAACGTCATCTAAATTTTCTCAACAGCTTCAGCAATAAATTTTATTCGAAGTAATTATCAAAATGTACAAAAATTGAGAATATGTTCTTTTTGAACAATTTCTTGGCTTAGAATTCTGTACTTATTTTGATAAAATTAAAAAAATTAAAAAAATTTGTACAAATTTAATTTTAAGGAATAATTTGCAAGATTAGTTTTATCATTCTAAGTTTTTCATTCAATTCAAACTATTTTCCTTGTTTCATTAAAATCTATTTTCTTTCTAATATTAAAACAGATTAAAAAAAAGAGAGGGGGATAACTAACAAATATTTGATACTGAGGTTTAATTTCAAATTATACTTTTAGTTTTATCGTCATAGGGTGCAGTTACAAACAGAAACGGTTTTTTTTTCACTTAACAATATCTATGATATAAAAAAAATTTCGCCTTTCTTTTAAAAGAATTTTTTTTGTTCTTAAACGCATCTATTTGTTCCATCATAAGCATTTTCTGGTACATAAGCTCAAGTTTTGAATCAAGCGTGAAATGAGATGTTTTTGTTTTGAAGTAAATGATAAAAATGTCTCTTCTGCTGGAATTTAAAAATTCCCTAAAACTTTTTTTTTTATTTCTTTACTTTCTAATTTTTGAGAGAAAAATAATGCGTCAACAAAAAAAATGAAAGTTTTCATCAAAATAAGCCAAAGAAATAATTTTGGATCATTCAAAAAATTTGTGGCAAAAATGTAAACAGGAAAATGTTTATAAGTCGGGAAAATAAGCATTTAACAGGTGATAGTTCAGTTTTATTAACGTCCCAATTTAAAGCAACACTAGGGTTGTTTTGGGACGGATATTGTAATTTTGAACCTTGGTCAGATGACGAGAATGATTTACAGGCTGGCATCCCCCTCTCTACACCTAGGCTCTATTTAGCTGGTGATAATTTTAAGATACGTTCTTCTGTAAATGTATTGTAAATATTCAAACTTTAGTATTCATAAAAATTATTAAACTAAGCATAGGATATCTTAATAAATTGTTTGCACTATTGAATCTTCTTTTAACTGCTTGATCTTTAAACTGACTGAGGCGAAAAAATTAAAACAAACTACGTTTTAAGCATAAATTTTATATCTACTGTGATCTGGTCTATTTTCAAAGAAGGTGAATTATGATAAAATGCATGATATCCCTCATCCAGTTAATACTTAGTATTTTTTTTACGATGGTTTTATTTCTTTTTACTAATCTGATATTCACCGAATATCACGGATTCGGTTACTGCAATCTTTATAATTCTTTCTGATGCAAACAGATTGAGATTAAGAATTTTCTGATGATTACTGATAAAGAATTTTCAAAATGAGTTAACAAACAACTTCTTACTGAAAATCTCTGATAAGCATACATCTTTGTTACCAGTTGAAGAGCTTAATAGATTTTTTTGCTGGATGATATAGACTAATTTTTATTTCTTCTTTTTTATAAGCTGCTTTTCTATTTAATTTTTTTAATGTATTTAAGGGAAATCTTTATGGCAAAATTTTCTTCTTAAATTCCAGAATTTCGACCTATTTATTTGAATGTAACGGGTGACAAAATATTATTTTTTCGAAGCTCGTAAAAAAAAGAAGAAAGAAACCATACATTGTGTATGAGTACGAAGGTTTTAACTTAGTTTTAATTTTCCAGACCGTTAGAGTATGTATCTATTTTTATTTTGGATTTTTTTTATTATAAGTACAGTACACTTCAAAGTATCCGGTTTAATGTGAGAGCATCCGGCTAAGACTGATAACAAATAAGTCGGAGCTCTGTGGTTCTATTCATCTCTTTGCCCTCCCCCCCCCCCCCAAAAAAAAACTGGAATACAAAGTTTTTATACCAAAACTCTCTGTTATACTAACTTTTTTTTCCTTATTGAATACTAAGTCCTCCATTTATCTAAAGCCACCTAGACAGGAATGCGACCTGGTGAAACATAGAAGCAGTTGGTGGTAAAGCGTCGAGTTAAAATAGAAGGCTGTGTATTGGTAGTTTATACATGCTTATATACTGCACTGATCGTTTCAAGAATATATTAGAAAGAAAGTAAGTCAAAGGTTATACACGGCTCACATTTTAACATAAATTCTGTAAGGCTCGACTTAAATGCAAGAAAGAAAAAAAAAAGCATTAACGTAACTCGTAGCATAATTCTTAAGGACACTAAATCAAATTGATTTTATTTTTAACTGATAATAATTAGACAAATATGAAAAGGTAACCCTAGGCTAAGAGTCAAAACTAACAGTGATTATGTCTAGGAAAAAGTCCTTATTAAATGACTTAATAGTCACCTAGCCTTCCTCATTTAATTACGATAAAAGAAAAGTAGGGCAGATAGTGCAGAAGTCGGATAGTCACTAACTGGATAATCGAGAATGCATTATAGTTTATTATTATTATTATTATTGTTGTTGTTGTTGTTGTTGTTTCATAAATGATTATCCTTTCCTAGTTTAGACTGTGGCATAGTCTGAGAGACTGAAGGAGTTCAATCAAGAAAGAGCACGAAACTGGTTCCTTTCATTAGATTATTAAATAAGCAACGCTAATTTATTAAATAAGCAAAGCCGAATTATTAAATAAGCGAAGCAGACAATTCCTAAGAAAGCCTTGTCCCCTCGACATTTTTTATGACATTTTGAAAGTTGTTTAATTTTGCACTTTCATTTAATTATAAAGTTGTGCAATCTCACATAAATTAAAATCAAATATTGTTAAAATTCATTTTGGTACATTTTTCTAGCAAGACTCCAAATAAATTACCTTAAAGAAATTTCATATTATTGTGGGAATGTGGGGAAAGGCAACGACCAACATTAATATGGGAAATATATTTATTAGGATTAGATGGATAAAATATTACAAAACTAACATACAAGACATAAAAAGATACATAAGCGTGAGCTATGTATCTTACCGTCTCACTGCCAAGTTCTCGTTTGACAATAATGGCGGGAAAGCATCATGTGATCAATGACGCAACATGCCCAACATAGCGCCATACAGAATATGAGATCTGTTGGCAGTTCCTCCATTATGTTATTTTATAATTCTTAAAAAAAATAAGTTTATAAGGTTTATAATTAAAAAGGCTTTATAAGGCTTTATAATTTAAAAAAAAATTCGACCCTATTATTAACGATTATTCAGGTTATGTTAAGAAAAGTTTTTTTTGTCATTTTTTTCTTTTACTATGCAGTTGAAAATTATTTAAAATTTTAATTGTAAACTTTTTTTATATGTACTGAAATCAACTTTATAGAAAATCCGTAGTTAAACATTTCGCTAATTTCATTCTTTGAAATTTGCAATTTAAAACTATTTATAAAAAGTTTAAATTAAAATCGACAAAAAGGATTTGGTTTTGGAAGTTCAGAGGGCAAAAGGGGCTTCAAGATTTGCATAGTCAAAAAGGCTGTAAAAAGTTTCCGTTTCTGCAAATGGGATGATAACTGAACGGAACATCTTAAATTATTATGTTTTTGTTGTTACTTATGGCACATGCCATGGACAAGCCCCTTGCTGATACAGCAGCAAATTTAAGCCGAAAGGAGCGTCTCTTGTTTTTGAAGTTGGGCCAACTAGGGCCAAGAGTACGACTTAGCTATACACTCACCACATTTGTTTGCACAGCCCCTTTTTACAGGGGTGGGGGCAGTCGAATTCCTGGTTGCACAGAAGAACAACCAGGCCCTAAAAGGGACTCGAACCCAGGACTCCCAGAACACGAGGAAAACACGCTACCTCTGAGCCAGAAAGCCGGCATCATATCATTATTTTGGTTGTATGAAAAAAATTAAGATTGATTTTATGGACAAATCCTTCAACTTCAAATTAAGTAGAAGGCTTCGTCTTATACGCACTGTTGTGAAATAATCGCACTATCTCAAGCAAAATACATCTAGAAATTTACATGACAGTTGAATTGTTAAAGATAGTTGATGAATTGATAGTTGAATTGATATATCATTTAAAGAAATGCTTTTAAAACCACATCTACTTTTCTTTATTTCACCATTTTAAGACGGCAGTGCTATAATAAACCGATGCTGCATTTCCACCTTTTTTCTTATACACCCAATTTTCTTTGTTTTGTCTGGTTTACATATCACAAAATCATCAGAATTTTCTTTTTTTCGTCTTCTTCCATGGAAATTCTTCCAACAATAGCAATTTTATTTTTGTCCTTGCGGTATTCGTATATTGAAATTCGGGCCTCTACAGCAACAAATGTCGAATAACTTTTCCTCCGTTTCTTTTTTAGCATCGTTTAATTTGTCTGTGCATTTTTAGGACTTAACACTTCCTCTAAAAGATCCGAATGCATAGTTTTTTCCGTCACACTTTTTTTTCTTAATTCGATATATACCAGCCGCTTTTGTTACCAGTTTGTTCGCCCAGATTATTGACTTTTTAGGCTGTTAAATGACTAATATGAAAAGCATTTAAACAAGCAGTTGAGTTTGTTATATAATATAAATGAAAAACATTGATTCAGTTGAATCGGTTTTCTACAACTTAAAAGCGGAAGTGAAAATCTTGCGACGGCTTTAATGATTGGTAAAAAAACAAACAAACGAGATTGCTTGTTTTGTAGATAAGTTTGATTTCCATCACAGCGTTTTAAAACATTGTTATGGATAGTGTATCGAAGATATTAAAATTAAGTAGGAAATTGGCGGTAACGGAACTGCTGTCATAAAAATGATAATTTTTGAATCTTATTATAATGCAAAGAATATTTTTGTAAAATAATTGTTGTTGTTTTTTCTGAGATATGAACATAAATTTTCAAAGCCACATCCTTAAAGAGTACATATCTGTCCACGATTACATATTTTTAGCCTATTGTTGCGCTCTAGTAAGTTTTCTGTTTGAAACCTTTTCCTTAATTTTTTAATATCTTCTTTCTTCTGACTAAATGTACTTTTTGAAACCTCGACGAATTATCCCCAGAAGATTTTTATTACTACCAATTAATTAGTTATGCCAAGCACAGGATTCAAGGCAGCAATAAAAAAGTTCAGTAAAGCAATCTGAACTTCGTATAATGGTTTGCTTACATTTGACTGTTGCCATTCGACAAAAATATTTAATAAGTAATAAATGCGGTTTCTATGTCACTTACTTTAAAGTATTATATAGAGATATAGTTCAAATACTGAATACAACTTGCAAAAAGTTATTTGCTAGTAAATTTTTTACACATATTAAAAAAATATTTTAACAGGTCTTTTCAGTTTCAAAAATCTTTTATGAGAATTAAAATATTCCCATTTGTTTTTGGGATTACTTATGAGATTATTAAAAGTAATGTTACTTATGCGATATTTTTCAATGTTTTGTAAGAGACATGGATATAAATGGTTTCCAGTGAAGCCAGTTTTAAGTGATAATGTAACTTTGAGGCATTTTTCAATATTTTCTAAGAGGATAGATATTGTTACGAGCGAGCAAAACGCACGCCAAAGGTGAAAACGTTGGCCGCGCTTCACGGGATACTCCGCGCCAGCCAGGTTGACTTGGCGGGAAGAATGTTCTGGTAACCCCGAGTCAATTCTGGTTGAACCGCGTTTTCTCCCGGCGCTTTCTCCCGCGTATATAAGAGGCGGGTTGCCTCTTCCTGGCAGTGAATCTCTCAAGGAGAAGCGTTTCGCTTTACTCACGGAGTTACGCTTGTGAACTGTGTTTACGTTTGCTGTTAACGCTGTGTTATTGAGCTCGCTGTGCTTTACTGTTGCTGTGCTATACTATAGCTGTTTTGCAAACTGTGTTTATTGTGCGTAAGACTTGCATTTACGCTGTAAGTGACTGATTATTGCTGAATTGTGTTTTCTGAAGTTTTACTTTTCCAAGTCATCCTGTATATACCTGTAAATAACTGTAAATAAATTTGTTTGTGCTGTCCTCAAATAAAGTCCATTCAATCCGATCCCGCTAAGCTAAAAACGTAACAACTGGTGTCAGAAGTGGGATTGAGTGGTGAAAACTAGAGCGATGGAGGAAGCAGATAAAGCAAAATTTGAACAGCTTTTTGCTTTCATGAAAGAAATGAAAGAAGGGCAAGAGAAGATGGAGAAGAAGATGGAACAAGGCCAAGCTAATATTGTTGAAGCAATCAACTCCAAAGTGGATGCTTTGACGGAAAAGGTTCAAGAGAACGATACAAAAATTCGCAATATTCAGCAGAGTTGTGAGCAAAATGGTGAAAATCTCCGTAGAGTTGGAGAGATTTGACGAAAGATTTAACACCTTTGAGCAAGAAATTGAGAGGAAAGTCGAGGAAAAATTGAAGAGAATGGAAGGTGCACAGATAAAAGCTGAAAACCAATCTCCGAATGTCCGAGAGCCTGAAATAGCTCAGCCTGTGCCTGTTATTCCTAAATCAAACCTAAAAGTATCCACCTACGACGGAAAAACATCTTGGCAAGTTTACAGGACTCAATTCTCCATCGTCGCAGAAGCCAATGGTTGGGATCCAGTCACGAAGGCTCGTCAACTAGCTGCATCACTACGGGCTGAAGCTGCTGATATTTTGAGAACTGTTCCCGAAGATCAACATCTGAACTTTGATGCTCTTTCAAACGCTCTGGAGTTGCGCTTCGGAGAAAAGTGCCTCAAGGACTATAGCCGTCTTCAGTTAAAGACCCGGCAACAACGATCGAATGAAAGCCTGCAAGAGCTTGCAGCTGATGTAGAGAGGCTCTCCCATCTTGCCTTCTCCGACTGTCCTGCCGAGGTACGGGAAACACTGGCCCTGCAGTATTTCATCGACGGTGTGAGGGATCAAGAGATACAAAAGTCCCTGCGAATGGCTGAATTGAAGGACTTGAAATCAGCTTTGGTTTACTCAATGAAATTTGAAGCAGCTCAGCAAGCTTCACGGAGGGATCGCCACTCAGTAAGAGGTGCTACGATTCAAGATGCATCAGACTCTTCGATGCAAAATCTAACTGAAGTGGTAAAAACAATTTGCCAGGTTATCCGGAAAGGAGATGAAAGGCCCAATAAACATGGCCAGAGAACTGTGAAATGTTGGAAATGCGGCAACGAGGGCCATGTTCAAAGGAATTGTTCAGCCCGCTTAAATAAACGGGCTAAAGACCCTTCTCAAAACAACCAGGAAAACTAGAATTTGGCGGTCTCGCGGGGCGGAGGTTGCCAGATGAAGAAAAGCCCCTTTTTGGAGTTTTACAGATATCTTCCAGAGGTGGCGGTGAGAATGGTTTATTCGTCGAAGCCTTCGTCAACGGAATCCCCTGCCGAATGATCGTTGACACAGGAGCCAACGTAACCATCATGCGTAGAGATGTTGCAGAACGACTTGGGAGGAAAATTCTCTGGACACCGCCATGCGTCACCCTCCAAACAGTCACTGGTGACAAAATCCCGATTATTGGAAAAATGAATATTGTGATAAGATTTGGAAATGCTACTTATGACCATGCTGTTTATGTAGCGGAAATTACAGATGATTTTATACTTGGACTGGACTTTCTGAAGAAATATGATTTTGTAATTGACTTTAAAAATAACTCTCTGCACTCCTCATCAGAAGACGTGACTCTTTTCCATTTAGGTTCTGGAGGAGTAAATACATGCCATCAGATTGTTGCTTCAACAGACTTTGTCATCCCAGAGAGAAGAGAAATAATTTTAGAGGGATCTACTGGCGAAACGGAGAACTTCCGGTTTGGTGTTGTTGAATTTTCCAGCGACGGGAGTCTTCCAAGTGGAACGATGGTGGCCTCCAGTCTTGTAGATCTTTCGAAAAAGAATGTACCCGTCAGGGTTATCAATGTTAGTAATAAATCAAAATTAATTCAGAAGGGTGAAGTTCTAGCTAAATGCTCTCCAGTTACCTGTATCGAGAAGAATTCCCACTTAACATCAAAGGAGTCTTCCGACTTTTTGAGCCTGGAATTACTTAAAGACACTGAATTGGAGGAAGAGCAAAGAGTTGCTGCAGGAAGAGTTATTGATGAATTTAAAGACTTGTTCTCCCAAACATCTGATGATGTTGGCAGAACAAAGTTAACGCAACACCGAATCAATACTGGAAATCATCCTCCTATACGACAGAACGCCAGAAGATTGCCATTTGCCAAAGTGGAAGAGGTGAAAGAATTGTTAAATGACATGCAAGTAAAGGACGTCATCGAACCTTCGTCTAGTCCTTGGGCCTCTCCCATCGTTTTGGTCCGTAAGAAAGATGGTTCTACAAGATTCTGTGTAGATTACCGGCGACTGAATGACATCACGAAGAAAGATTCGTACCCTCTTCCCCGAATCGATGATACACTAGATACACTCTCCGGGAACGAGTGGTTCTCCACTCTCGATCTGAAGAGTGGATACTGGCAAGTGGAGATCCATCCTGACGATCGTGAGAAAACAGCGTTCACAACTGGAGGACATGGACTGTGGCAATTTAAGGTCATGCCTTTTGGCCTTTGTAATGCGCCAGCAACTTTTGAACGCCTAATGGAGACAGTTTTAAAAGGACTTACTCCAGAAGCTTGCCTCGTTTATCTCGATGACATCATCATAGTCGGACGGAATTTTGAAGAGCATCTTTGTAATTTAAGAAAGGTTCTAGATAAATTAAAAGATGCTAACTTGAAGTTGAATCCATCTAAATGTCGTTTGTTCCGTCATGAGGTAAGCTACCTTGGACACATAATTTCTGCAGTGGGCGTCCAAACAGACCCGGAAAAAGTGTCAGCAGTTAGAGACTGGCGCCGCCCTGAAAA
Organism: Argiope argentata; assembly: GCA_026289955.1. Lineage (NCBI taxonomy): Eukaryota > Metazoa > Arthropoda > Arachnida > Araneae > Araneidae > Argiope > Argiope argentata. The sequence continues at coordinate 7,656,240 of JAOUZG010047196.1, forward strand.
TGTGCATGAACTTAGAAGCTTCTTGGGACTCTGTACATATTACAGGAGATTTGTTAAGGGGTTTTCTTTTATCGCTAGACCACTACACAGGTTAACTGAAAACAAACAAAAATTCTTGTGGTCGGATGAATGTGAAAAGGCATTTAACGACTTGAAAGAAGCTATGACATCGGCTCCCATCCTGTCCTATCCTGATCCTGAAAAACAATTCATCCTGGATACAGATGCAAGTAACGAGAGCGTTGGAGCAGTATTGTCTCAGGAAATCGACGGCCACGAACGTGTCATCGCATATTGGAGCAAGTGTCTTTCGAAACCAGAACGAAATTATTGTGTCACCAGGAAAGAATTGCTCGCTATAGTGAAGGCCGTGGAGAATTTCCATAGTTATCTTTATGGAAGAAAATTTCTGCTCCGAACAGACCATGCATCTCTGACTTGGCTTTTAAATTTCAAGAATCTAGAGGGTCAGATAGCCAGATGGATACAGAAACTTCAAGAATACGACTTTGAAATTAAACATCGAAAAGGGTCGTTGCATGGAAATGCAGATGCCTTATCAAGAAAACCCTGCTCCGAGGGTTGTCGCTATTGCTCCTCTGCTGAAAAGAAATATGGGATTGTTACACCAACTGTGCGCCAAATCGCAGGAGCCATCCCACCTCAATCTGATCCCTGGAGCGATGAAGAAGTTCGCAAAGAACAAATAAATGATCCTGACATTAAACCGATTATGGAATTTATGGAATCAAACAATTCAAGACCTGACTGGCAGGACATTTCAAGTCTCAGTACTGGAACTAAACGTTACTGGGCTCTCTGGAATTCACTCGAAATTAGAAATGGCATCTTGTATAGAAAATGGGAGTCCGAAGATGGGAAGTCAGTTAAGAGGCAACATGTACTTCCCCGATCAAGGATAAACCAAGTTCTGAAGGAGTTACACAGCAGTCCTGCAGGTGGCCATTTCGGAGTCATGAAGACAATTCATAAAGTCCGGGAGCGTTCCTATTGGAACAACTTGAAAGATGATGTTCAAGAATGGTGCAGAACATGTGATGACTGTAACGCCCGTAAAGGACCAAAAACACGCAGTCGTGGTAAGTTACAGCGGTATAATGTAGGTGCACCATTTGAGAGAATCGCCTTTGACATCTTGGGACCTCTTCCTCGGACGGACAATGGAAATAGAAACATCTTAGTTGTTATGGATTATTTCACGAAGTGGCCAGAGGCTTATCCAATTCCTGATCAAGAGGCGACTACTGTAGCAGAAGTCTTACTTCAGAACTGGATTTCCAGATTTGGAACACCTCTTCAGCTTCACTCTGATCAAGGGAGGAATTTTACTTCTGCTGTATGTCAAGGACTCTGCAAACTCCTTCGAATTGACAAAACCCAGACAACACCTCTTCATCCCCAATCAGACGGCATGGTAGAGAGGTTCAATCGTACTATTCTAAATAACCTCTCTCTTTTCGTTTCGAAAAACCAACAAGATTGGGATCAGAAACTACCCTTGTTCCTGCTTGCTTATAGAAGCGCGGTTCACGAAACGACTGGCTTCACACCATCCAAGATGCTCTTTGGACGGGAACTCCGACTGCCCTGTGATCTTCTGCTCGGGTGTCCACCGGATACGCCTTCTTCGCCTGTGGATTATGTTCAAGACCTCCAGGCCCGTTTAGAAGACGTACACAGATTTGCCCGAGATCGGATCAACATAGCGACGGAGAAGATGAAGACCAGGTACGACACTAAAGCCACCGGACATGAATTCAAGGAAGGTGACAAGGTATGGTTCTGGAACCCGATTCGACGAAAGGGACTCTCTCCGAAGCTTCAGTCTTCCTGGGAAGGCCCTTATACAGTCCTGAAAAGACTGAATGACGTCGTGGTTCGAATAAGGAAGTCACCGAACTCAAAACCAAGAGTGGTACATTACGACCGGCTAGCCCTTTATTACGGTAACTTGTCAAATACTTAGTTGAAACCATGGTTTCCTCATTTATGTAAATGTTATCTGTATATTTGTAAATAGTTTTTTTATGTCAATTATCTTTCAATGTTTATGTCTGAAATTTTGTGTTTATGTTATTGTCTTCTGCTCTGGGTCTGTACTGCCCGGGACGTGCAGTCCTTGAGGAGGGGGCAATGTTACGAGCGAGCAAAACGCACGCCAAAGGTGAAAACGTTGGTCGCGCTTCACGGGATACTCTGCGCCAGCCAGGTTGACTTGGCGGGAAGAATGTTCTGGTAACCCCGAGTCAATTCTGGTTGAACCGCGTTTTCTCCCGGCGCTTTCTCCCGCGTATATAAGAGGCGGGTTGCCTCTTCCTGGCAGTGAATCTCTCAAGGAGAAGCGTTTCGCTTTACTCACGGAGTTACGCTTGTGAACTGTGTTTGCGTTTGCTGTTAACGCTGTGTTATTGAGCTCGCTGTGCTTTACTGTTGCTGTGCTATACTATAGCTGTTTTGCAAACTGTGTTTATTGTGCGTAAGACTTGCATTTACGCTGTAAGTGACTGATTATTGCTGAATTGTGTTTTCTGAAGTTTTACTTTTCCAAGTCATCCTGTATATACCTGTAAATAACTGTAAATAAATTTGTTTGTGCTGTCCTCAAATAAAGTCCATTCAATCCGATCCCGCTAAGCTAAAAACGTAACAATATTATAGGTTTCCAGCGAAGCGAGTTTTAAGTGATAATGTTACTTTGAGACATTTTTCAATATTTAGTGGGAGGCACGAATATAATTGGTTCCCATTTAAACGAGGTTTAAATAGATTCCCAATTGATTTGATTAAATATATTACAGATAATGTGTGTACTAAATCTTGGAATGATAAAATTAAACTTCTCGGCAAGTTATAGAAGAAAAAAAATCCTATCAAGCTTGATAATTCCTAAAGATGTCTTACAGTTTGTTTGTTTTTAAACCCCAAAATCGATAATTGAAATCCTCATTTAAAAAATTGCAAATTTTCATTTAAAAATGCAAAATAGTCTTTGAAAAATTAATAAGCAAGAACCAAAAAAGGAAGGGGGGATTAAATAACTCTAAACCGAATCGGCTGAATCGGTAAAGTATGTACTTTCTGATGTAAAACTTACATTCAATTCCATTCAGCAATTTTGGTTTATTATAAATTTTCATGTTGCCGTAAATAATTTGTGTGAGAAGCTGAAATTTGGCAAATATTTTTCTTAAATATTATTTATGAAATATTTACAATTTTAGTTGATATTGCTCCCTTTTCCAAATATAAGCATTTCTCAGGCGTATTTATAAGATCTTGTGTTCTTATTTCCTTTCCCGTGGCAATACTAGTATACATTTTAAATAAAAAAATATAGATATTCTTTTCAAATACTTTTCGGTTTCTCTTATCGAAGAAAGGTTAAACTGGTAGAGATTACAGCATTTATAAATAATGTTTTATCCAAAGTTACAGAATCTACAAATGACACTATTTATAAATAAACATCTTGACGCCACAGTTTTCAACATTGGATTTTAAAAAAACAATCGATTATTTGCTAAAACAATCGAAATAGTTTGAATTTGAGTTAAAAAATGAAACATGTATTTCAAAATTACATTTAAAAATCTTTTTAAAAAGTTTATTAAATTATGATAAAACATTCACGACAATTTAATCAATTTAAAAAAAATTAGAAATAAATCTTTATTCTTAAGTTCTGTATCTGTTGCGACTAATATTATTTGATTTATCGGAACTAATGAAGTTCAAGGACATAAAAAAGATACCAACAACACGCAAACAGTCACACTTCTAAGAAGAACTGTCTGCGTCTAATGCTGTTTAACATTAGTCGTCAAATAGCTGCTGACAGTTAAATTACTCTACCTGCAACTAATGTTTTCCTCGTAAGGGCTAAGAAAACAATTTGAGCACTAACGTAATCAACAATTAATTTCATAATAATATCGTTATTCCCAATTTGTTTCAGATTGAAAACATTTATAAATAATTATTTATAATGTAAAAGCTGTAGTCAAGAGAAACGAGATATACAGATAGAGGCGAATTCTCCGCTGATTTTAATAATTTTTTAAGGATAGCATTACTTGCAGATACTGTAGCGACGGAGAAAATGTTTTTTTTTGGGTGGGGGCTTCTGTTCTTTTGTAGGAGCAATTTAAAAATCCTATAAATGAATATTTATTTCACATTTTGTTTAATTTGGTTTAGTTCATGTTTGTAAATATCAAATTCTGTAATCGATTTTTCACTTTCTTTCTCAGGTGCTTGATTTTCTTTGTACATTTAAATGTTCACGACGACAATGCACTATTTCAATATTTTCCAATAAACAATAAATGGCAATTCTAATGAAAGGGATTCCATAGATGTGTCTGCGAAAAGGAAAAGTTTAAAGAGTGTACCAACTGATACCGAGTCCGTGGTCTGTTGGAGGATGAGTCAATCCTCTACCGACTAAAACTTTCCAGTTCAACGGGAAGACGGCATTGTTAAAATTCTCACAAGAACGATGCGAAGATCCGCACTTTATTATCTAGGAATACGTGTTTTAAATATACGCAACATCAGCTACAAATTCACTGCGAATTAACTCTATTTAATTCGCTACTTTCAATTAACAGCTAATCTATAGAAAGCACGTCAAAAAAGAAAAGACGCCCTCTCAAGTTAAGCCAACTAATGTAGCTGGTTCTCTGAACTGATCTCTATTCCTGGAAGGATTACGAGGCGCTTAGCCCCGGCAGGGGCTTATCCTCGGTCATTGCAGGTAGAAAGCGGCATGGCAGTCTATATTTGACGTGGTCTCTATTCCTCCTTAAGCCACGACTTTAAATAGAGTCCCACTAAAATGGGCGGGGGAAACGCAGAAACTGCTCGTTCACTCCGTACAAGTCTGGACATTTCTTCAAGTTTCTCTAGGAACAAATCTTTAATTCTTAGCTTATACTACACATTTTAGCGTATAGTAGAAACCGTTAGTGACTTCATTATGTCGCCAACACACCTTCATAATTAAGTTAGTCAAATATGGAGATTTTCCGTTGGAAATTCCTTTAGAATTGTCTTTTCTTCCTGACGCGCGATTCCATTACAACTAATTTTATACAATTAAATTATTTATAAATATTTGCAATATTTACACATAAATTCATAAATATTTACAATATTCATATTTAATTTACCTAAAATTTAAGACAATTTTTAAGCCTTAAAGTTTAAAGGCCTAAAAATTCGTTTTTTTTATTTACAAAATCGAGGTAAAATTTTCTAATAAAACGATTTAGTTAATATTTATCTTCAGAAAATTAAACCAGAATCATTGGCAGTTAGGGCAATAAACCAGAAAGTAAAATACCAACACCGATTATTTGCATTGAAATTTTTTTTTTAAATAGCATAAAATTTTCTCCATATAAAACATATGTCTCTTATACAAAAGAAAGTAATCGTACAGAAAAAAAAACGGAAATTAAGCCTTTTGACACCTTAAAAAATTATGCTGCAGAAGAAATATTGAATTTGACAGCATTTGCAAATATCATTCATTTCATTTCATTCAAATCCAATACTTGCAGCTAACGCTTTATCCATAAGTACAGTAAGGTAGGTAAATGCATTAAATGGAAGTGAAAGGGGCTGTTTTAACAATAATGTGCATTTTTCACTCGTTTTGGGGACATTTGAAGCCAGAAAGATCGCGAAGTGTTTTAACCTCATGTGTAAATATATCATTCAAATCTCATTATTTTATTAATAAAATACTTCTCTTAACTATTTTTTTAAAATGAAGTATTGAGCATCACCCTGTTTATTTAATTCCTTCTATTTGCTCACACTCTCCCTATATATCTCTAGTTCAAATTTGCAATCGTAAATATACTTTTTATTCATCCACTCAAATTCAAATACATTTTTTTAAACTTGGAGTAATACAGTAATACACTTGATGTTAATACAGTTTTTTTTTTAAATATTAATTCATTAATTATATTTAAATAATTTTTAATACATTAAATAAAGCTTTAGCAGATTGTAATAAAAATTTAAACCAACAGGCAGTAGCTCAATCGGTAAAATGCATGGATTTCGATATTTTTCAAGGGAAGGTGAAGAATGCGAGCTCGATTATTGCGAAAATCAATTATCTTTTTGATAAATTATTTATATTAATTGTAATTATTTAATAAAAAGCATCTAAAATAAAAATAAAAATAAAATTTTGGTTTAAGCAGAAATGTATTAAATTTTTTTTTTATATTACTTGTTTTTTTACTTAGTAGGATTTTCAATACTTATATCATTAGATTTTATAGTAAAAAAATAAATTTTAGTAAAAAAAAATTTCAAAACATGAAACTTTAATTAGTGAGGTAAATAGTGAGTAAAACTTTAATTTAATTGTTAGTCTATAATTTATAATTCAATTATTATAAATATCGTTGTTTCTTGAAAGAATCAATTTTCTAAAATTTACTCCCAGAATTCACCATACAAATGGAATCAAAATTAATTAAATTAATCATTTATAAATAATTAAGTTCCGAAAATATTGAGGGAGTGTATCATCATCAAAAACTCACGAGTGCACAAAATTTCGATACTTAGCAAATCAGGAAGTAATAAAAATGATTGCAAACGTTCATTTTACTATTATGAAACAGATCTAATTAAATAATTGCTTTTAAGAGGTAAATTCTGCCTTACATCGTTGTTATCTAAAATGCAATTACTGGTGATGAATACTTAATTAAAGTGTTAAAACTTTTCACTGAGCATGCAAAATATTTAGAGCGAAAACAATTCCTCTTTGATAGATATATTTTATTGCTCGAAGATCAGAGTTTTCGGATTCGGTGTTAAAAGTTCAAAAAAAAAGAAGACTAAAATCTTTTACCAGAATGACAAACGTTCTATTTTAAGTTCCATGTGGCATTATCATTCAGTCAGCATTCACAGATTCCCACTTGTTCATCAACTTCGTGCTCTGTTTCATTCACCCCAGAATGCAAATTTTTTTTAAAAACAGCAACACCTGAAATAAATTGAGTGCTCGTTTGAAGACCGGTCATTCAGGATATTCACTTGAGATTGCATTATATGTGTGAAAGATACTTTTTGCAAATTCCCTGGGAAATTGAGTTTAATTGCGAAAGCAACACTAGGAGCAAGTGATTTTTAATGAAGTTAATGAATTTTCTCTAATAGCTCATGAAGTCAGTTAGAATGAAAATATTTTGAAAATGCAGTAATACCAGATGTAATAGTCGCGAATTGAAGCAATCTCTTGAAGAATGTTTCTTTGCAATAAATGAAAGGGTTTTTATAGTATTTAAAGGAAAATATAATGCAAAATTTAAGAGCAAGTAACAAATAAAAAAGTGAAAAACATTTATCCCACTTCTTCCATCAAAAAAGATAAATAGATAAAAAGTATTGATTTTAAAATGAAACAGTTTACAAGTAATATAAAAAAATTTAAAAGTCAATTCCTACTTAGATCAACAAAGAAAATTTTATTTTAGTTACTTTTTATTAAATAATTACAATTAATATAAATATGTATATACATATGAGAGAATCACAATATTAAGTGTTAAAATAAAAAGCGGAGTTCCTTGCAATTTTCCATTCTCCTTCTCGACACGTAGCTCAATCTTAAGGTTAAGTAGGAGAAGTGACTAATAATTAATGACGAAGATTTTAAGGAGTGAAATCGGAATTGAATCTGAAGCTCAAATTTTCTTCACTTTTATTTCTTGAGAAAAATCATCATTCTAACCACTAAACCACGACTACTAACTCACTTTCAAAAATTATTTGGATAAAACACATATTTAAAGCAAAATTTTCAAAAATGTATTTAAAAAAATCAGCGATTTTCGCAAGAACTGAACTCGCATTCTTTACCTTCACGTGAAAAATACTGAAATCCATGCATTTTGCCGATTAAGCTAAAGCCTGCAAATTTCGATTTTACTACAAACTGTTAAAATTCTTTTAAAAGTATTAAGAATTAATTAAATTTAATTAATGAATTAATATTTGAAAAAACTGCATTAACATCAAGTGTCATCCGCTAGAAGTTTTTAAAAAGGTATTTGAACTTGAGTGGATGAATAAAAGGTATTTTATTAACTATTGAAAATTTGAACAAGATATAAATAGGGAGAGTGTGAACTAATAGTAGAAATTGAAAAAACGCAGGAGCAAAAACCTTTATTTTTAAGCTTAGAAAAAGATTGGTCTTTATATATAGGTCAGTGAAACAAATAACCAAATATAGAAAATAATAAAAAGAAATTATGCTTAAAAAACTGTATATTGTGGAGAAAAAAACCCATCAAGCTAGATACACTAGCTCCAAGAGCTAGTATCGCCATGTTTAAAAAAATTTGCTGACTCATATTTGATTGCAAGGTATGCTTATTAGTTACGCCGTTGGTTATTCGGTTCAAATACCTGAGGAAGAGGTACTTGAATAAGCGATCTAAAGAGAATCATGAAATTCTAGGAATCATTAGCGTGCACATATACATTGTCAAATGGTTACGGGTTGCTATTGGTCGTCTCATATTCAAATTACTTGTTGTAAAACCGCAGTACGTTGGTTTACATTTAAAAAAACAATATTCCAAAAGCTTTAAAATAAGTTACTCATGAGGAAAATATTTGGAAAATAACTGACTTTTAAGATGAAATGTTTGAATGAATATGTTAATATTACTGAAATGAATATGTTAAATAAAACACGTAAAACCATAAGTACTTAATTAACTTATATAAGTAAAATAAGTAAGGTGTCATTTTTGCAAAGTTGTGATTGTGTATTTTTTTATTTTATCAAAAGCATTTAAAGTATTTAGGATTCGTATGTTTAAAGTGCGGTGAATATTTTCAGCAAGAATTATCATTGGTACAGATCCAAACTTCTTAAAAGCAATTAGATATTCGTGAAGAGATGTCGAATTCTCTGATTGGAATAACTTTGGATTTTCCTAATTATTTTCGTGAAATTATACTGATTCTTTTTAGCAATTTTTCCCCTCTTTATAACTTATTAGTTTGCCATGAAAATAATCAACTACAAATAATTAGCATGCTCCATTACCAAACTTTATTAGATTTTTAAAAGAGAGGTTGCGCTACTTAATAACAAATTATCAGTTTCAATATTTCACTACATTAAATTTTTGAAAGACATCTTTGAAACTAAATTTTCATGATCGAATAACTGTCAAAATGTTTTTTTCTGTAAAATAAAATATTTGCATTGAAGGACACAAATACTGGTAGTGTTTTTAAGGACGTTGTCTTCTTATTAACTTAATGAGTAGTCATGATTTGTTGTTAACGCATTTTCAAGGCCTTCAAGGAGTTCTTGAGGAAATGTCATTATGACCTACAGGTCATTACTTTAAAAGTGAAAACTTGTAGAAATATTGTGCTGTTAATATTCGTTATAAAGCGACAAATTTAAATATTCGAAAGGGAATGTGTTTAGAAGCTGTGCTGAACTTTTAGAAGCTACGATGAACGATAATGTATTCTTATTCTTTCAAATGATCCAATCATACAATATATGTTTCGTTAACGGATATTCCTTCTCGTAGAAGGGCGATTTTCGATGAAGCTAATCAGATTTCTTCTTACTATAGAAAGCATGACTGCTCTTCATTAATTATTTCGGATGATTGATTTCTTTACTTGATTGATTACGAATAGCACAGCATACTTTTAACTTTAATGAGTACAATTTTTTTTTGTGAGTGAGCGTTGTTATTGTGATTATACCTCTATTCAAGAAACTTATCAGTATTGCACAAAAACCATTTTGTGACAAAAATGATAAATGATCTCATGTTTGAGGCACTGCAATATTTGTTATCATTGATGCATACGGGTAGATATTCAAGATACTAGGAATAAAACTCTTGGCCGGCCTCTTGGCACAGAGGTAGAGCGTCATCCTCGTGATCTGGGAGTCCCGGTTAGGGCATGATTGTTCTTCTGTGTACTATCTGAGAGGTGTGTGAATGTGCACCCCTGTAAAAAGAGGCTGTGCAAGCGAATGTGATGAGTGAATAACTAAATAGTACTCCTAATCCTAGTTGGCGCTACTTCAAAAACAAGAAACGCTCATTAGGCTTAAAATCACTAACGGCCGTCAGCGCGCTTGTCCATGGCAAGTGCCATTAGTAACAACAACATACAACTTGTTTTTTAAGGTAGTTAAAGTCTGTCTGCGAAACATTATTTTCTGCAAACTTTGAAAAGCATATTGATACGAAAAGGAAAAATCTTCATTTGCTGAAACAGAAAGGGCATAACTTCAAAATTAATCAATAATACACTCTCCAATATTCGGACTTACGTGGAGGATGTCCAAATCGGAGAGCACCGGAACTCGCTGATTTTTTAACACCGGAACTCGCTGTTATAATACGTATTTTCTCTTTTCTTATTGAGTACTAATCCTTCAATTTATCTCAAGCCGTGTAGAATGTAAACGTATATGTCTTTATATATTGCACTGTACGTTTCAAGATTTCTTTGAGAAAAGGTAAGTTAAAGAATATAAACTAATTTTCAAAAAATCATGTCTTAAATTCTGGAAACATAGACAAAACATTAACTTAAATTATAAGCCTACTTCTTAAGAAAATTGAATCAAACTTATTTCATTTTTCACTGATAAGTGATTACACAGACATGAAAAGATAACTCTAAAATATGAGAGAAATTTACAATTTTTAGTTTTTGAAAAAGTACTTACTGGATGACTACTGCATTTTAGTCCGCTTCTAATGCCGTGGTAATGTTGCCAATGCAACGCCTTGCATTCCTTATTCGTTGTTGTTGTTCTCGTGCTCCGCTTCTCAACAGAAGGAGGGGTGCAGTAGCTTCTGAACCCCTGAGCATCAGAATGTAGGAGTCTGACTTCCAGTTCTCACACGTTACAAAACTTTTTTATGGGGCGAACTTCATTCATACATTTCATTTATCCGCAGATCCTAATTTAGATCTGGAACAGAGAACGATCACCTCTGACCCAGTACCCCCAGTGGTATTACCCTCGTCATGGAGGAATTTGTGACCGCTACAGGTTTAGCTTCTATGACACATGGAGAGTCTTCGGCTAGCAGGTTTGAACTCGCAGCCCAAGGCATGCGAAGCCAGCTTCCTACCAACCAGGCTACCCCAGCTTTCCTTCTTCATTTAATTACGATGAAAGAAAACTAAGCCGGATAGTCACGAATAGGAGACTTGAGAGTGTTCTGTATACATATTTACTATTTATAATTAAATACTGAACTTCCTTTCTGAGGAATATTTTTCAAAAGATAAATCTATGGCATTCTCTAAATAAAAGACAAAAATCGACGACAGTACTTTAAGAATGAAGAAATGTGCATGTTTCATAAATAATAAACATGAACTAATTTACTGTTGTTGTTACTTAGGGCACTTGCCTATGGACAAGCTCCAAGCTGAAACAGCAGTAGATTTAAGCCAAAAGGATCGTCTCTTGTTATTTGAAGTAGCTCCAAATAGGGCCAAGAGTACAACTTAGCTACACACATCACATTTACTTTCAGAGCCCTTTTTTACACAGTCACACATCTCACAGATAACACACAGAAGAACAACCATGTGCAAACCGGGACTCCAACCAGGAACTCTCAGAATACGAGGAAGACACGCAACCTCTGTACCAGAAAGCCGGCACTAATTTACTAATACATTATGTAGAAAAATAGTAATTTATTAAATAATTTTCTAATTTGTAATAGTTATGTAATAAAAATTAAATCTATAAAAATACTTGTATAGTAAAAGGAACATCAATATGAAATACGATAAGATGTGTATCAAAAACATATTTTGAAAAATAATAAATTAAAGAAATATTGGAAATATACGCGTCTTATAACAGATTCTTTTTCCATAGTAAAGTATACATTGAGATCTCATTATAATGCATTTATAGCATACTTAATCTTGATCAAATAATCCAAAAGAATTATTGGTAAATTTTACCGCTCATAATTATGTAGCACAACAAGGTTTTTATCTTTTAAGCAGTTGATAATTGCGATCTAGCATGAGCTTCCCAAATGCATACTAAATATTGTTAAGAATCTGTAATATTGCTTCTTTACTCAATTAGTATGATTGAAAGAAAGGAAGAACGCTTTATAGACGCTTTCTGTAATCCGCCTTTATAGATATAGGTGTCAGGTCAATGATCCTGTGCTTAGCGAGAGACCTGGTTAGCATTTAAGAACTGGATGATGAATTTGATGACATTGACGACAAAGATAAAAGTTCTAGAAAGTGCTTGAATTAATTGGTTACTTTCTGTTAGGGCTCAAGATTTGGTGTTTTTTCTAAAATTTTCGATGCTTTTTTTGGTAAATTTATAAACAAAGAGAAGCTAAAGTCAGCGAAGTCAGTCAAGAGTGTTCTCTTTTTGGAGTGGAGCCTTGGAACGACAGAAGATTTATTTTTTAAAGAATTTTAAAACTATTTATGTTGCTTTTTGGATCACAAAATTAATTTCATTTTATATACATATTGAGCAATCATCTCTTTTAATATTCTTATTGGTGGTATGCCTAATGGCACTTTTCCATGGATAAGGTCGTTGACGCGGTCAGCAATTTTAAATAGAGGTTGCATCTCTTGTTCTAAATAGCTCCAACTAGAGCCAAGGGTATATCTTAGATACTCATGAATCACATTCTCTTTCAGAGCTCTTTTTTACAGGGGGGTACATTCACACATCTCACAGATAGAATAGATGAAGAACAACCATGTCCGAACCAAGACACGAACGCAGGGAGCTCTGATCACGGGGAAGACTTGCTATCCTTGTGACAAGACATAGGCCTATTAATAATAAAATACTATATTTTATCTGTTGTCTACCTGTCCGTTCATACACTCTATACATAACAATCAGCATCCTACTGCTACATGGTGAATATTTTCTATAATGATTTCAAAATATTAATTTTGCGCAGTGAGGCCAGCACTTTCACGGGATATCTTTGGTTATTGAATAATTGTTCTACATTCCTATTCTTCTGATACCAACAATACTACTTTTTAGACTGAGTTTAAGAGTTTTGATTGAACTCTATTTGAATAATTATGTGGTGATAGAAATATTCTGCTTTAATAATTTTAATGATCTTTTTACATTTCAAGATTTTTAAGGCTTTATTTTAATTCTTAGAGTCATAGCTGTATGTTTTGGTTTTGGATCTATTATTTTATTTGAGTTTATTATGAATTGTAAATCCTAATGAATTGTAACTGTAATTATAACAAATTGCAACATCTAATTAGTCTTCTACTTTTTTAAAATCTTTTCCTTGAACAGTCCTTGAACTCTTGAAGCAATTCCAACTACATTAACAGCATTTCTGAATGAACGATCTTCTAAGTTACTAGATCTTCCAAAAATATAAATATCTTCTGTGCTACTTAATTCATAATAATTGCCGTTACAGTACATATAATTTGCATGCTACATACAAAAAGTATCTTTTATTTATTTTGTTCCGTTTCGATTTTTAAAGTTTTCTCTATATTTGGAATTTCTCTGTCATGTGTAGTAAAATACATTAAGTGATCAAAACTATTCGGATACTTTCAGATATTCGTTTTTTTATGAATTTCTCCAGAAAATCTGCATAAAATGTTTTTGAACTTTGCTCTTTTAAAATATATCTTGAACTCACATTTTTCTATGCAGATTCAGTCTCGGGGTATTTAGTATTCTGAACTTTTATCGAATTCTGTGTAACTATTCGAGCATTAAGTTTAAAGAACATCAACTAGTGGACGAAACTTCTTCTTTTACTTCTTTTAGAGGGAATTGAAATTCAATTCACTGTAGTGTCGATATCTTTCTGAATCTTAAAGGTATTTAACTGAAATGCTTTTATAAGTTTTTTTATATATCTGGTTTTGAAATTGTGAAAAGAAAAATATTCTATTTATCGTGCATGCGCAGTTAAAAAGTTTTACTCAAAATATACTCATATTTCGATGAATATTCGTAGTGTTTTTTTTTTAAATTTCAATATAATTATTTAATATTATTTTGTTAAATATTCTGTTAAAATCCATATCATTTGACAAAAATTTGTACATTTCATAAATGAAACACATCTGCGAAAGAATGCTTTAAAAAACCCTTCATTTCTTTCAGAAAATGCATAGTAGTTTAGCAAAAAAATGTAATAATACTCACAGAATACAAAACCAATGTTGAAGTTTTCAAATTTTAAAATCTTAAAATCAAAAATAAAATCAAAAATAAATCTTAAAATCAAAAATCAAATTTTAGAATCAAAAATAAAAACGAAGAGCCAAAATATTTTTCTTCTTAATCAATTTCCAGTTAGTCCCCTAAATATGGCCACGACCGAATCTCCATGGTAAAAAATGAGTTCAAATATATATAGTACACATCCGAGTATCCGGTTCGTGACTATCCGGATTATTTTCTTTTACTGTAGTTAAGTTAGACATTGCAGAATTTATGTTAAAATGTGAACAGTTTATATCTTTAATTTACTTTTTCTCTTGTATATGGTTTGTGACTATCCGGATTATTTTCTTTTGTTGTAAATAAGTTAGACATTGCAGAATTTATGTTAAAATGTGAACAGTTTATATCTTTAATTTACTTTTTCTCTTATAAACTCTTGAAATTTGCAGTGCAGTATATAACCACGTATAAACTACCAGTAGAGATGGTTCTGTTTTAACTCAACACATTACCGGTAACTGCTTCTTTGATTCAACGGACCGTTTTCACATTCTACATGACTTGAGAGAAAGGGAAGACATAGTACTCAATAAAAAAAGAGAGAAAATACGTATTATAACAGTAAGTTTTAAAATAAAAAATTGTCTTCATATATTAGTGGGCAAAGAAATAAATTTATAGAACTCCAGCCTATCCGACTTTTTTGATATCTAGCCTACCCTTGCGTCACATTAGGCCGTATATTCGGATGTGTACTGTATCACAAAGGAGAATTTCAAAAACAGTTCATCCTACCCTTTTGGAGAAATTATGAGATAATGCACAAATCGGAAATTGTCCGGATTTTTTTATAATACATTACATTCATATATTCATTAACCAATTAATAATTCGTATATCACTTATTTGGCAATATAATTAGTTACTTTTGTTTACAAACATACTTTTGTCCTAGTTTCCTTTATTTATGGATATTATTACAAACGAGATTCCGAGCACGAAAAGTGTCATCGTAAGAAAGACCTTTTTACGACCAGCCCTTTTGCGCGCTGAGCGGGTGTTAGTGATAGAGAATTTAGCGAGCATTAGGCTATTTGGCAACGACTTTGACGACTTGAGCGACAAAATGGATATTTATGGACACTGAGAATTTTACGATCCATCCAATATAAACTGTGGTATGCCCTTATTGGACCGCCTCCCAGGAATTATAAAAGGTCGGCAGTCTTAAGTTGCAGAGTGAATTGAACCAGAAGCGAAGTTGGATTAAATCGTAATTGTAGACAAGGAGCGAGTTTTCGAAAAGACAGAGCTGAGCTCTGTGCCTTGGCATCTATTGTGGATATTAGTGTCGTGTCGTGAGTGGAATTGCCTTTCGTGTTGTAGTGAGTAGGTAGTTAAAGCGAGGAGACAGTGAGAATTTCAATCGTTTGGAGAGAGCGTTGAGCGAGGTTTCAAGGATCCTCTCTCCTGCTGGATTCTGTAGGGTCGCTTTGTAATCTGTGGTCGATTAACAGATTACTGTCGGATTACTGATTACCACAGGCTACTGTCTGCTGTAGTGTGTTGTCATGTGTTCGTCTTGGCTGTACTTATTTGTCGTCTGTGTATTCGTCGTCTTTGTGCTAATGTTTTCTTGTCAAATAAACGACTTTGTTGTTTTCTACTGAGGCCTGCTGGTTGTCTTCAGGCAATACACTGACTACAAACGAACACGGTGATCCGTAACAATATATATGTTTTTAAGACAAGAGAACCAAAATAATTATTATATTTATAGTTATTGTTAATTTTTAAATAACTTCATGATCTGATTTCTGAAAAATTTGAAGTAAAATCGTTTAAAGTTAAAATATTTAACTTTATGATAGTTTAATGAAACTTAATCTAACATTTAATTATGACATTTTAGATGTAAAAATGCTTCCTTTCTGCACACTTTTGGTATCACAATATGCTGGTGGATAAGGTTTCCTGCAGTTGGATAAACAAATATCAGGAAAGGTCGACAGATACTGATTTGTGTTGACTTACACGCACAAAAATATGGTTTTTCTTTAGAAGATTAGAAATTCCCTAGTTCTTTTATTCATTGAAAACTGATAATGCATCCTTATTTCCTGCTGTCAGCGAAGCTACAAAGGAAAATATAATAAAGAACTAACGGCAAATGACGCAAAATAAATTCTTCTGATATTGAAATATGGATTTCTGAACGAAAAAATAATATTTTAGAAGAATAGTTTTTCAGTAGCGTGATTTTAATTTCCTGATGACAATATAGTTGTTAGTATGAAAGATTGAAGTTAGAGAACTCAATATTCTCCAGTGAATGTCAACATATACCGAATAGGTCAGTGAAAGACTTAATATTTGGTACTGTTTTTATGCATTGGGATTATCGTCGGTATATGTCGGCAACCACTATGCATTATCGTCGGTATATGTCGATAACCACTTATAGTTCTCCGAGAAGACACAGTTAGAGAGGCGAAAATAACAGCTGAAGTCAAGATTTTCAGAGCCGTAATATACATTTTCTGCAAAAAATAACAATAACCCATTCAGTAGATCTCTCATTAATATTGGTTCGTAAATAGTTCTATATCCAAACACGTAGACTAATATACATGAGATGAAAATTTTGATGGTCATATTGCTCTTGTATGTTCAAGGGAGGTACAGCAACGAATAACGAATATTAAATATGAGAAGGGGGAGAAGCAATTACTTCAGAAAAACTTTACACAATTTAAAGCAATAATTATCTCAAACCAGTAGTTAAATAATGATTCGCTATAATGAATGGATAATGAAATGACTCTTGGGTGTGTGGTCAACTTGAAAAATAACTCATAAGAGATAATGATGCTGGTACTGAGATCTGCCATAACGAGTTCTTCGTGCATAAATCCCTTCCTAAGAAGGTATGTTACATAATCGGAGATAAGTCCCTTTACCAGGTAATATCACAATATTCTTATTATTGTCAGTGCGTAGATTATTGAATTATAACTTTACTTACTAAGCCTCGTCAGCGAGAAGAATATAGATAAGACAAAAACAGCCATACAATTTGTTTATCAGAAATAAACTGTAATTAACTGAATATGAATAAAATAAATGTAATAAACTGAATGTACTGAAATAAAATAATCATAATAAAGGAGTAAATTTAATTCAGGTGGTCACATTTTATTTAATTAAATAATATGTGGTAATCTGAATATGAATAAAATAAAAATATTAAACTGAATACAATGAAATAAAATAAATCCTAACAAATAAGTCAACTTAATTCTAGGCAGTTTAAACAGGCACGCAAAAAGAAATTTTTGACAGGCGAAAGATGAGAAAAGAAAGAAAAACTCAGTGTTTAACTCATCCAATTTTTGTGTTTTCCATTTAACTGCCAATGAAGTCCAAGAATGATATAATACATGACGAAATAAAGTTTTGTGTTTTCTTGGCTGATAAATAACCAAATTAGCTGGATTCGATTTGAAGTTTTCTATCTAAAAAATTAGGAATAATTTTCTACGTTTTGTTCAATTTCCACTAAGCAACTTTGGCTTCTTTGTAGGGTTCTTCATAACTAAAGGACCATGGAACACAAAAGAATCACTTTTATGTATAAGCATCCAGATATCATGCATTTGTATGCTATTGAATTTTTAAAAACGGTTCAATCACATGCCAGGCTCAATCACGAAATTGTTTCTCATTTCTCCATTCTACATATTTAAGTACTTGAATTAACTTCATTATTTGATAAAATTTAAAGTAATAGATATACTAAACAATATTAATTCTAACCTAAAATGCTAAAGGAATATAAAGTAATAAATGCACTAGACAATTATGAACCTAATCTAAAATACCTGAGAAGCTTAAAATAATCGACATACTAGACACTATAAACCGTATCTACAATACTAGAGAAACATGAATTAATAGATATGCTAGACAATTATAAAACTAATCTAAAATACTAGAGAAACCTAAAGTAATAGATATTGTTACAAACCTATAATTTTGCTTCCCAGCATGAACAATGCCATCGTAAGAAAGTCTGTTTTAAGATCACCACTGTTGCGTGCTAAGCGGGTGCCGCTTTAGTGAATTCAAGGGCTTGACGCCAAACTTGGAGATCCTTTGACAACTTGGTGACGAATTTGGCTGCTTTAGTGACAAAATGGACAGTACTAGAAAGGTCAAGAATTTTCCTGATACGTCCAATAGAAACCGAGCTGTGACCTGATTGGCCTAGAAGATTCTCGGCTCCGCCATTCGGGAGCTATAAAAGGCTGGAAGACTCAAGCTGAAGGCGATTTTGAATTCCATAGAATGCCAAAGTTTCACAGCTTAAGTAGTGATCTCACCTCATTGCTCTCAACCAATCAGATCAAAGCCTCTGTCCACTCTCCACCTCGGAAATACCACCTCGGTGAGAAACAGCCAAAGCCAGTCATTCTTCGCAGTATCTTCTCCAGCAATGCGCCAAGCTCGGAGGTAGCTCATCACGGGCATGTATCCGTAAAACATACAAACTTGTGCTGAAGGTGATTTTGAATTAAATGGTGAGTGTTTGAATTGAATTGAGAAGTAAGTGGAGCTTGAGAAGACAAGTGACGAGTCTTCGAGAGGTTAGCGAAATAACGGCGAAGTGCTAGCGTTGTGTTTGTAGTTCAGGCAAGTGTTGAACTACTGTGTGCCGAGACTTGTTGTATACTTTTGAAGCAGCGACGTATAGTGTGTTGAGTAGATAGAGTGCTGTTGTGAGTCGGCAGCTAAAGCGAGAAGACAGTGCTAAGTTAACCCATCTGGAGAAACCGTAGAGCGAAGTTCCGAGGAACCCCCTCTCCTGCTGGCTAGTGTCTGTTGTATTGTGCAGCTGTGTGCTGTCTTGTGTTCGTCTCGGCTGTACATACCTGTTGTCTGTGTATTCGTCTCGTCTTTGTGTTGGTGTCTTCGTGTGTAAATAAAGGTAATTGGTTTTTTTTACTGAGGCCTGCTGATTGCGTCTTCACAACATACGCCCATTACCACTATAAAAACGAACCCAGTGAGAATTTTTTCGTAACAATATACTAGAATTATAAACCTAATGTAAAATACTAGTGAAGCTTAATATCTACATAAGAGAAATCTGAATATCTTAATATCTACAATACAAGAGAAATCTGA
>JAOUZG010047196.1:7675729-7699706 GCA_026289955.1 Argiope argentata
AATACAAGAGAAATCTGAATATCTTAATATCTACAATACAAGAGAAACTTGAAATGATAGATATACTAACAATATTAAACCTAGCCTAAAATACTAAAGAAACCTAAAGTAATAGATATGCTAGACAATTATACACCTAATCTAAAATACTAGAGAAACCTCAAATGATAAATATACTAGACAATTACGAACCTAAACTAAAATACTAGAGAAGCCTAAAATAATAATATTAATTCCATTTCAAAGCAGAATTTGAAGAAATGGTTAGTAACATAAAAATTCAGTTTTATTATTTAAACATACCGTCATTATTTCCGGAGCAAAAAAGCAAAAACGTAAAAATTGTCACATTGACACAATCAATCAATATTATTTTCAATTGCAAATATGAATTATTTAGGTTGTTATCTGCTTTCATCTTTGGTACGATGTATTATAAACGGATATTTAATACTGCAACGGATTTTTAAAAATATTTACTTTCACCCCCTCTCAATTTTAACTTTCATTGTTAATTGTGTAAGAGGTTATTATTGTTTCTTTGAGTCATTATGCATATTGTTTCTACTTCAGTGATAATACCTTTACTAAAAAGCAATCTTTACAGAGACTATCGATGATAGCACTAAAAGAAGTTTCAAAACTTCCTAGACATCAGAAAATGTGAAAAATTTGCTATATGATTTAACCAAAACACAAGCCATTGTGTTTTTGAAAAATAGTCATACGTGCAACCGTTCGCCGTGGAAATTCTGGAAATGAACTTGGATACTAAAAAAAAGTTGGAAAACTTTCTTGGCAATCAAAAATGATGATAATTTGCTGACTGAGTTGACTTCAATACACTAGCAATTGTGTTTTTGAGAAATAGGGATGTACGTGTCCGTTCCCTGTGAAAAAGCTGGAAATGAACTTGGATGCTAAAAAGAGTTTGAAACATTCTTGGCATCCTAAAATGATGAAAATTTTCGGAATGATTTGACCTAAATACACAAGTAATTGTGTTTTTGAGAAATAGTCATATACTCAACAGTTCTGTGAGAAAACATTGAAAGTGAACTTGGATCCCGACAGATTCCGATGGTTTGCTTATTTTATGAATTCTCATAAAATCTGAAGGCTGTTTTTTTATAATTATTTTCCTCTGTACTCATATCAGAGACAATAAAGAATTCATTTATGTTAAGAAAATTAATTTTAAAAAAAGAATTAATTCTTTCAGAATTACAAAATGAAACATAGTCACATAATTTTAACAAAAAACAGGGCCGTTTATTTCTAAATATAGGTACGATTTTAATTAAAAATACATTGATATAAATACGTAGCTATTAATTTTTTAATATTTATTTTCATCAGAAAGACTTTAAATGATTCGAACTTCAAGATTAATTAAATATATCTTTCTTGTAATAAAAATAATGACGAAATTGTTCAACTTTGCATATTGAAAGATGATTATTAAATTCAGTGTTACGTTAATTAAGAAATTCAGAAACATTCAGAGCACAAGAAATGATTTATATTTGAAAAACCCTGTACAATCAGTAACTAGTCATGCTTTTTAAATGAAAAGTATGAGTTTACCAAATGTCAAGTTACCCTCCCATTTGCTGAATTTAAAGAAATAATACCATTCTGTGCACTCCTTTTTTCGGAAGTACCGACCACTTCCTGTAATTTCATTTATTTTTACTAAAGAGGTACAATGTTAATAACAAAAACCGCAAACTATTTCATTGCATTCAACTGCTTAAGCGAATGTTACGCTTCGTAAGCTTTCTATTCATATAGAGCTGCAGGTGGTTCTAGAAATGAGTTAAAAGGAATAAGAGCCCATCAGATTGAAACTTATAGTTTGTTATTATTATGTAAAAAATTAATATTTTCTTCTTAATTTCATCTGTTGATAAAAAAAAAAATAATAAAAAAAAAGAAATTGTTGAAAAACTGAAAATTCCCTGTTCTGTCAAAACGATTTTACTGAATATAATTGATAGATCGGAGAACTGTATAAAACTGTTTTCAAAAGCATATTTATTGATTGAAATAAAATAAAATATTGTTTATCGCAATGAATCTTTTTGAAGATAAAACTGGATTTTATAATGAATCAGAAATTTTTTTTATTAAATAATTCTCGGAAATACTGCTTAAAAATTATTATGTGCCACATATAGGATTGCTGTGCTGAAAAATTCAAATTTCTGTAGTTATATTTAAAGAAAATTTGGGGTTTAAGTAAAAAAGTATTTATTGAAATTTTACCACTTCGTATTTCAAATAGATTAGAGCTGACAAAAAATAAGGATGATATATAGTACAATGAATTCAATATCATAAATATTTTATAATTGTATGAGTTATATGACTATAAAAATTTGAAACTTAAAAATATTTCACTAAAGAAGCTATTAAGATACCAAGGTACTTGTATATTTGACAGAAAATTTTAAGAAGCATACTCCTAGCAAACCAGCTAGTCGCCTAAGGTGACAAGTATAAAATAAAATGTATTCATCGCCTTAACCAATTTAAATTAATTTTGCATAACTTCTTGGTCAATTTTCAATAATTTCGTACTATATGACTCTTTTAAAGATAGTGAAACTTCGCGCTATTCACATTATTTGCTGAATTACAATAAGTAAACCAATCATCTTTATGAAATATAAATGATTGCATCAGAATAGGATATATCATCGTAAATATATTAGTGATTCCTACCCATCTAATAATAGTTTATTTAACTTGGTATCTGCAATATCGATCAATACAATGCTGTAACCTGAAACTTATAATCGATTACTAATCATTAAGAAACCATTCAATTCATACATTATATGTCGAGACCATATATTTGTCAAACTCAAGAAACAGGAAATAACTTGACAAGGAGGTATAAAATATATAAGGATCGCCCAAATGAAAGTGGGACTATCATTATTTCTTTCTACGTGGTAAAACTTTGAAATTTCCCTGGTTGGATGGTTGTGTGTATCAGGAGAATCCTGATACAAACAGGATACCAGCGGTGATCGTTGCAGCAAGCAAGTAATGTAGTGCCGTCGTATATCCCATTATGTTGACTGAGTGCGCAATGGTCTATTTTTATCGGCCGAAAGGGCAAGTGGAATAGACACTTTAAAATTTATGGAGCTGAGCTGAGTTTCAAACAAGTTAGGAAAGAAATTTTTGGACGCAGTAGTGAATTTTCCCTGATTAAGTGTGCTTGATATCAGTTCTACTCACATTCCATGCTTAAATTCACACCATTGAAAAACTGCATTGAGTGAGAAACAATCAGTGCTATATACATTTCACTATTAATATAGATTACGCAAACCTATTTTGTTTATTTTTAAATTTAATGGATTGTTACTGAAAAAAATTTCTTAGGTAACTGTGATGAGGAGAGGTATCTACATAAAATTGTGGCTCAAAATTAGTTTATGATATCGGCAACAATATTGAGGTAAGTTGCAGTGTAGAGAGTTATTTTCATAAACTCTTAGAGGCCCAATGTACTTCATGTGAATATTCATCTTTCCACCATTCCTCAGCCACAATCTTGAAGAGTAGGCGCTAGCACAAACACTTCCTGGTATCATCACATGAGGATCATATATGAGGGTCATTAGACCAACTCACTTATTTCCAATATTAGTTATCTCGACTTGTGCCAATAGCCAATTTCTGGTATCTTACTGGTAAAAATAGCTCTTTCAGTGACATGTTTTTTTTCATGGCACTTGCCATGGATGAGCTCTTTGACCCAGTCAGGGATTTTAAGCCGAGGGCGCGTCTCTTGTTTGAAGTAGCGCCAACTAGGGCCAAGAGTCCGTCTTAGCTACTCAAGCATCAAATTACTTGCACAGTCCCTTTTTACAGGAGAGTCACAGACTCACAGATATAACAGAAGAAGAACAACCCTGCCCGAACCGGGACTCGAGCCCAAAACGTCCAGATCACAGGGAAGACGTGCTCCCACAGGACGTCGGCTTCAGTAGCATAAGCAGGGTTAGGAAAACAGGACAAGTACTCTTGGAGCAATTTCTAGGGTACACAAAAATAATCAGTTAGCGGCATTCAGGTGAAAAATATGTTTTTATTATTATTATTCTTAAAACTGGTGAATTGGCCGGTGTTACGGAGAGTTGTGTAAAAAATAGCTATCGGCTATAACAAATCCTGTCGATACGCCACTTGTTCAGTGGTGAGGGGTGGTCGACTGTACACAAGTCTTAAAAATTAAAGGGGTTCCAGTCAAGTATGGGAGAACGAAGAGGCGTACATATTACACTTTAATTCTTAATGCTGCAAAAAAAGTACAATTGCAAAGCATTTTATGTTACATTAATCTGATCATCAATTCCCTATTTCTGATATGAAAAATTCACTAAGGGTTTCTCGAAGAATTATCTTTATTTCTATCTTTATCTTTATCTTTACTTATAATAAAGCTCAATGTGTGTGTGTGTGTGTGTGTGTTGGCGCTCTACATGATAGATCGTTCGATCTACAACTACCAAATTTGGTACGTGTATACCTTGGGGGCCGGGACTATGCTCCTTGGAGATCTTTTTTTGAATTTTTAATTAAAATTTTAATTAATTTAAAAATAAGCGAAATTTTGACTTTTTTTCTCTATAACTTCCGATAATATTACAGCCCAAAATTGGTTTTTGCATCAAATTAAAGCTCAAAAAATTGGCTTTTCAATGACGCTCATCTTTTGACCTATAAATTAAAATTCTATTTTTAATGAATTTTTGAACACTTAATTTAATCGTATTTTTCAACAATTTATTTCGCATAAAATAAAAATAAATCTTAACAAAGATCTCAAAAAAATCAGTTTTTAATAATATGTTGCCATCACATTTTCAGGAGTTCTGATTAAAAAAATAAGTTAATTAAAATAAAACAGAAAAATATAATTTTTATCTCGTGATTATATGAAATGAAATAAATAGGATATGTGATATTTTTTAAACAATAAATGCAAGAGAAAATTTTCTTCATCGTTTGCAATATCAAAATTATTAGTTCAATTAAAGAATTAAAATAAATGAAAGTACAAAATAAAAGTATATTACAAAAGTGCGACAGTTAAAACTGGAATAGAATTTTTAGAAAAGCACCAAACGATAATCTTCTGAGAGCGAGATTAATTATTTAAAAGTAAGAAATCTTAAACGAACTTGAAGATGACGTCATTTCAAAAAAATGACGAACAAAACGCAATTGATAATAAGTAGAAGTAAAATATTTTTGCATTCGTGTTTTTTTTAAACAATAAGACATGTTTTGAATTGTTACTTTTACTTATGCGAAGAAGATATATTGTGAAAATCAAAGAATTCGCCTTCGTGATTGTAATTTATCTCCACATTTTAATGAATCATGCGAAATAAAAACGCATTTGCTTTCAACGAAGCATACGTAATATTAAAACTATACTGGTTAAAGCAGGTCAGCCATTTGAAAACGCATTTTCTTTCAAACAAGTATACGTAATAATTAATAATGCAAAATTTGTAAAAGCAGATAAAAATATTTTTTACCCGCATATTTCGAAGACATCAAAACTTTCTAACCAAAACAATATCATGTTCTCAAATGAGAAAAAACAAATCAATTATCATTCCAAATTAAACATATAAAAATGTCATTTTCAGCACGTGTCTCCATAAAATGAAACAAATATGAAACATATTTTTGGAAAATAAATGTAATGAAGTGTTTTCTATGATATTTTATAATGCATATATTACTAATTCAATTAAACAGTTTTATTTAAGGCAAATATGGCTTAACATCTACAAGGCATCTGCTGTCATCAGAGCCCAACATCTAATTTCTTAATTTTTTTGGGAGAGACATACATCTTTTAACAAATGGTCTAAGTGAAATATATAATTAGTAGATTGGGGGGGGGGAATGCAGATTAATTACGACTTTTAAATTTTTACATATATCATCTGCTCTGTGAATCATATTTAACAAAATATTCTAGAAACAATAAATCCTTAAAATAAAATAAAAAAGTGGCACTCCAATCAGCTAAATCAATCATCAAAGCTGATCGATCTATGAAAATTTCAATTTAACTATTCTATAAAAACTGGCGATTTTAAATCACTTTATCAAGATCTCAGAGAAGCCAATCAGGGTTTCTCTAGAATAATTGGCCTAGATTATAAAAATGATGATTGTTCTAAACTTGCAATATTCAGAACAGAATAAATCAGCCAGATTTGATCGCAACAGATAGAAATGTATATTTATTTATTTAGAAGTTGAAATATTAAGAATATTTTACAGAATATGAATATATAAGACCAAAGGAATTATGTGACTTTTTCTGTGCTTTGATTTGTTTCTTTGAAGTCTTATAGGTCAAATACTGTAACCTTTTATTAAAACTTTAAGCCTCCTAAAATAAAATTTTAAAAAAATCGATGCTAATATACTTTATCAGGTGGAAATGAGCATTCTCACGTTATTTTTTCGAAATTTTAATTAATTAAAAGTAAGTGAAATGATGGTGCCTATTGGTGATAATTTCTGAAAACATTATCGCACAAAAATGGATTATACAAATAGTTTTAAGATTCCAAAGATTATCATCTATCAATTTAATTGTTGCTAATTTTTTTCCGTAATTAAAAAGAATCTTTTTTAATATGTTACTATGACCGGTTTTCATTGCTGAAGTTGAAATCTAACCTATTTAATCGTTTTATCAAATCTTTAAATCGTTTGTTTTCTTCCGCTGAGAAAGATCACTATACCTCAATTAACTTTTTAACCCTTATCAGGTGATAGATTTTTTATACGTGACACTGCTGACAAAGCACTGTTATCACGCGAGAGGTGTCTTACGACCTCTAAGAATTAAATAAAGAATTTAATTTGCTTTTAAGCTATGGAAAGTGGTTTTATAGCTTAAGTGCAAATGGTTTTTTAAGTGGTTTTATAGCTCCAGATCTTCTTTCATCTATGTTAATGTTTTAAGCATAAGATAACTTTTATCTCAAGATTAGATATGCCAAGTGATATTTATTAAGATTACATAATTTTTGGAAACTTTGTAACTTTTAAAGGTATGGTTAATCGAAACTTTTTTATCTCAAGATTAGATATGCCAAGTGATATTTATTAAGATTACATGATTTTTGGAATCATTGTAACTTTCACAGGTATATTGTGAACTTTGTTTTTAATGAGGAAATTACACTATTACTTATTTTAAGGCTTATAGTATCTGTAATTATTTTCTATCCATTTATATAACATAACTAGATTATTTTAGTGACTAGATTTGATATAGAATGACTGCAATATGACTAGATTTCATTTATAATTTCTAATCACCTAAAATGCAATTAAAGTAATAGCTATTAGAAATACTCTGGAATGTATTGACTACGAAATTGTTATAAACAAGGTAGCGTAAAATAACTTTTCCTACTTAAATATATTTGCAGCTAAAACTAACAAACGGAATGAACCAAACTTTTTAAACAGATAGTCGAAGAAATGGAAAAATGAATTTAAAAAAATTCCCGTGAATGCCAGTTCAATTCTTGCGAAAAATCAATAATTTTTGATAAATTATTTATATTAATTGTAATTATTTAATAAAAAGTAACTAAAATAAAAAATTTCTTTGTTGACCTAAGTAGAAATCGATTTTTTTAATATTACTTGTTTCAGCTATCCACTTACAACATTATGTATCCTGTGATTTTAGCTTAAAGGATCTTATGCGATAAAATCATAGTCCGAGGTACCAATCCAGTTTAAACAATCAAGTAGAACGAGATTATTTCAATTGTCTTCTCGCTTATAACTTCTAAACACTCGCCTAAAAAATAATGACTCAACGAAAAACTTTTGCACATGCTTTAGAGAGGTTTCTATTACCCTTTAACGGAATCTCGAGCAAAGCTGTAATTCCACTCTACGACTTCTGTACACCGCATGTTCTTTCCATTAAGTTGCAGTTGCTTACGATCTGAGATTAGATCTTTTAAAACAAGCTAGATAGAAAGTACACATTCTTGGAAAATTTATTATCATAGTTCGGATTTTTTACAGCAGAAAATAAATAAAACTTTGTAGAGAAATATATTATGCATTGAAAAACAGGGAAATATAGAAATTTTATCTATATTTATTCGTGCATTAATTGTGAACTAAATATTTATCACAAATATTATACTCGCTTTTCAGACGATATATGAAAATTCATATCTCAGTAAATAAATTTGCCAATAAACTTTTCCCGCCAAAAACAATATGCTTAATGACGACTGTCTTTGTTAATTGTAAATTAAAGTGAACAGATTTATTCTTTAGAAAAAACAGAATCCAATATAAAGTATTAATGTTTCTAGGGAAAAAAAATTCTGTTTCCGGTTAGATATTCACATAGATCTTCTGGTTGTACGGATTTCATAAAAAGTGATTTTATGAGTTTCAGAATTATTTAAATAGCGCCAAGAAAAGTTAAAAAGATCTTTTCTTTCATGTATATAAAATAAATGAGGTCCCGTAAACATAAATAGCTACAATAATTATTCAAACAGCATCAAGAAAAGTAGGAAAGATCTATTCTTTCAAGTATATTAAATAGATGAGGTTCTGCAATTATAAATGGCTATAATTATTATTTAAATAGCATCAAAAAAGTTAGAAGGATCTTTTATTTTATTTATATAAATAACTGTGATGATTATTTAAACAACACCAAGAAAAGGTGTAAAAATCTTTTCTTTTATGTATATAATGTAAATGAGATTCTGCAAACACAAATGGCTATTACGATTATTTAAACAGCATCAAGAAAAGTTGGAAAGGTATTTTCTTTTATGTATATAAAATAAACAAACTTCCTCAAGCATAAATAGTTGTAATGAGCAATTTCGTTAAGTTTTATGCCAATATTGTAAGTTTCCCTTATAAATGTAATTTTATTTATGTGTTTTCCCATTAACAATTATAAGTTAGTTTAAGAAGCATGGATTTGTTTACATTTTTGTACATTTATGAAAATATAAATAGCGTCTTTACCAAAAGCCTTCAAATAAATTTGAACTTATTTGGAAAAAAAATGAAATGACTTTATCTAAAGATATAGATTTCAGCAAAGAACTAATTCACGCAAAGAATTAACTTATCTAAATAAAAAGCAAAAGTTTAACACGAAAAGTACAACGACCTCCTGCCATTAGAAAGGACAATAAACTTCAAATTAAATATTATACGAAAATATGCAAAGTACCTGTATAAAAATCAGATTTCAAAAACTGATTGGAAAAAAAATCATTTAATTCAATGAGAAAAGCTACTAAATCAAGATTTTAAAAACAGTGAAAGTTTAATTAAGTGGAAAGATAACATTGTTATTTTCTAAACGACTGCAAAGCCTCATCTGAGGTGGGAATAAATAGAGACGTACGAGAGGTTGAAAAGCGGTGAAGGTTAGAGAACTGAAGCGTCCGTATTTCTACTGGACAAGTCCAACGAGTTTTCTTTATACGAAATCACGTGGGTATGACGTAAGTTTTCGCGGTTGTAGGGTTTGGTGGGAATTTTTAAAAAAATATCCAAGGACAAACAAACGCGTCAATGGTTTTTGTATGAACTGTGAAAAGATGATCGTGACTATCATATCAGAGTAAGGGTGGGCCAACTTAACTTTTGATGCAGGTCACAATTAGGCGTTTTTGCATTAGAAGGCGATTAAATAGGGAATGGAAACAAATTGCTTGTTAAAAAATTTACGACGAGATTTACCAAATTTGCATTTTTTATATAGTAAACCTTTTTTATTTGTATGAACTAATTCAAATGAAGTATGCGATTATTTGAAAGCGGATGTAATTTAGCCTTGAGAGGCACGTTCACAAACCCAATGAGAAATGCTTTCGTCGTCATTTTTATACTTTTGTTGTAAATGGAACAAATTTCTGTACAAAAGCGCATATATAATCGTACCATAGCTTTGTCCTTTGACATCATACACCAATTCACTAATAGAAAAAATATACGCAAAAAGATTGCAAATAACCTTCAAGCTATATTTAGATTATGTTTTATGATAAAACTCAGACTGGCACGCAAAATCATCAATCAATCGCTATACATTTTCTTTCCAGTCAGTCTATTAATCTAAAATAGCATTTTCTTGATTTCAATTTAGATTCCTTGGAAGTTTTTCTGAAATTTCGCTCTTTAAATCTTTGATAGTTTAATTCTGAGTGTTAAAAAAATACAGCTAAATTGTAGAATCTCAATTTTACAGAACAAATTTATTGAACCGTTTCTCTAAACAAGTTGTATTTCCAGAAGGATGTAAATACATGCTTCTGAAAGCGAGTTCTCATTTGTTTACATTAGATTAATAGAGAGAATACAAGAAAAGAGAAAATTTAATAGTTCTAAACAAGTCGAGTTAGTTAATGGGAATACACACAAAAAAAAAGGCTGTGTGTAATATATTGTGTTTTTATCCCTTTTTTTGAAAGATGTCTCTAAAAGTTGGATGCAAAGATAAAATCATAACATGCGTCTTGGCATAGGGGTAAGTCATAGGTAGATTCTCCGACCGGCCACGAAGGCACACGTATTAACCATAGAAACTGAATGACCGCACCGCCGAAACAGCAATTAGCGGGAACTGTGGTTGAATCCTAATGGCCATTATTGGCCACGGTACAACCCTCCCCGAAGGAAGTACTTCACGTCATCGATGGGAGGAGTCTCAACATCCACTTATTGGTGTACCCACCGAGTTGGTGAGATCCAACCATCATACTGGAAGCATTTCATCCTCAATTCCGAGTTGTCCCCCTGGCATAGGTGGAGCGAGTCTTCCCCGAAAGCTCGACGTCCTGTGTTCGAGTCCCAGTTCGGGCATGGTTGTTCTTATCTGTTCTCTCTGTAAAGTGTATAAACGTACAATCCCCGTAAAAAGGGACTGTGCAAACGACTGTGATGAGTGTGTAGCTAATTTGTATTCTTCGCCCCAGTTGGGCTACTTCAAAGCAAGAGACGCTCCTTTCGGCTTATAACTCGCTTATGCTTAAGCGAAGCTTGTCTATGGCAAGTGCCATTAATAACAACAACATAATAGTAGCTGCGCATGCATTTCCAAGAAAATAAAAATATATTTTGCCTTTTAAAGAACAGATTTTAAGCCAAATTTATTTTCACTTTTAATAAATATTAGAAAAAATTGCAAATATCTTGCATTAAAAATGAAAAAAACAACAGAAAGAGACTATTATAAAATCAAAGGCTTTTAAAATTTAAAAAATTATAAAAAGCAAAAATATATAAATGAATAAAGGGATACTTTTCAAATGACAAAAGTATTTTATTTTATAGACTTTAATAAAATGTAAAACAATGAATATAAGAGAATGAGAAATAAAAGTGTGTCTACAAGACGAAGAAAGAAAATTGAAAAGGTTTCATTTGGAAAATCAATTACGGTATTTAGTTTTAGTAAGTAAATATGAACAATGGATAAAAGAATTCATACTCATTGTAAAGGCTATTTATAAAAAAGCAATAATAAGTTCTTTTTTAAATATCTAGGCATTCATAATTTCAGTTTATATTTTAATAATTTTGTGTTTGGTTCAGTCTATATCTCCAAAGAGAAATGAGACTATCAATCACATTGCTTGATAGAACTCAGAAAATATATTCATCAAAACGTTGCTATTATTACGAATTAAAGTTATCAGTTATTTAAAGAAAAATTTTAATGATTTTTGTATCTGTTTGAGCCTATATTTGCAAACAGAAATGGAGCTATCAATCATATTAAATAAAAGATCCGCCAATTTGGATTTATCTGCAGAATTTAATTTAAGAAAGCTAAGAGTTCAAATAATATGTTCGTCAAAACATTACTATTTTTACGGTAAAAAGTAATCATTTCTTGAAGAATTTTTTTAATAATTTCCTTTTTGTTACCGGTCTATATTTCAAAAGTGAATTGAGACTACCAATCATATTAAATAAAAGAGCGAAGAAAAGATCCACCAGTTTGGGTTTATCTACAGAAATGAATTTTAAGAAA
Source organism: Argiope argentata (assembly GCA_026289955.1). Lineage (NCBI taxonomy): Eukaryota > Metazoa > Arthropoda > Arachnida > Araneae > Araneidae > Argiope > Argiope argentata. The sequence goes on from JAOUZG010047196.1 coordinate 7,687,833, forward strand.
GCTACGACTCCAGATAATATGTTACACTGAGCTGTTGTTGAAAATATTGCTATTTTTACCATGAAAAGTAATCAATTATTTAACATTTTTTTAATAATTTTGTATCTGTCTTAGTCTATATTTCCGAAGAGAATTGACACAACTATCAATTATATATGAAATAAAAGATTCGTCAGTTTGGATTTATCTGCAGAAATAAATTTAAGAAAGTTAAGGGTTTGGAAAATGTGCCTATCAAAGCGTTGCTATTTTTACGACGTAACTAAAATTTATTTAAGGAATTTTTTTAATATTTTAACATCAATCTCAGTCTATATTTTCAAAGAAAATTGAGATTATTAATTATATAAATAAAAGAGCCGCCAGTGGGGATTTATTTGCAGAAATAAATTTAGGAAAGCTACGAACTCGGATGATATGTTCATCTGAGTTTTTGTCGTAAATTCTATATTTTCGATGTAAAGTAATCATTTATTGATGGAAAAATTTCAATAATTTTCTGTCTGTCTCAGTCTGTATTTCCAACCAAAATTGAGACTATCCATTATATAAATAAAAGATCCGCCGGTTTGGGTTTATATGCAGAAATAAATTTTAAGAAAGCTAATGGTTCAGAAAATATGTTTATCAAACTTCGCTATCATTTATTTAAAGAAAAAAATTATAATTGCATCATAGTTACTCGCTGTGGAAATTTCCATATTACAAATACATCAGTTGAAGGACTCCTTATTTGCAAACGACTTCCAAGGCATGTTCTTCCTAGGTCTGCAAAGCCTTTGACAGTCTATGGCAGTAAAGCCTCGCGTTTCCTCATAACTAGTCTCGCCGTCATTTTTACTTTTCTTGAATCGAAATTTCAGAATAAAATTTCAAGGTCAACTAATTCAAATGAAATAATTAAATATGCAAGTCCATAGGAATCTAATTTTAGTCCTTTACTCTGTGGTAGTTTCAAGCTTTCCACGGCATTCTAGAATAATGAATTACACAATTTTATTTTCAAATTATAAGAAAACCAATGAAAATTTATACTTTTTAATATAAGAATAATTGATTAATGGCAGAAAACTTCAAATAAACTCATATTTCATCATAGAATATTTCAGAACGGGAACTTTTCATATAACTCTAAATATAAGTATTGTTCAAAAGATTAAAAAAAAATTGATCAAAAAATTCGAATAACAAAAAAAGTACAATTATCAGGAAGGAATATATCAAAGGAATAGTACGAAATTAATCAAAAATGCCATCTTTATAAAATGTAATTAAAAAATAATTCTGTGCCAAACCAATAAAAGACGCATTGTATTTAGAAAGCACTGATGCTGCTACTACTAAAACACAGGTGAACTTAACTAAATTAATAAAAATCTTAAGTTAATATAAGTAAATATATTTTTTTAAAAGAAATGACGAATACGGTCTCCAGACTTACAGAAAAAAAATCTCTTGTTTGAATTGTTGCCTAAGGGTGACTTTTGAGAAAGTCTTCAGGCCGATTCTTCACTTTTTTTTTCAATTCCTATTATTAGTACACACACTCCCTATATATATATTTATATAACTTGTTCAAATGTTCAATCGTTAATAAAAAGCTTTTTATTCATCCACTCAAGTTCAAGTACAAATTTTTTAAACTGGTAGTGGATGACACTTGGTGTTAATACAATTTTTTCAAATATTAATTGATTAATTAAATGTTATTAGTTTTTAATACTTTAAAAAGAGTTTTAGCAGTTTATAATTAATAGGCAGTTGCTAAAAAGCAAGGATTTTAGTATATTTCGCATGAAGGTGAAGAATGCGAGTTTCATTCTTGTAAAAATCAATAATTTATATTCATTGTAATTATTTAATAAAATGTAACTAAAATAAATAAAAAAATGTGTTGACCTAAATAGAAATTGACATAATTTTTTATATTACTTGTTTTTTTTTATTCTTTTCGCTTATATTAAAATAATATTTTTACTAATTTGGTTTAAGGAATAGTAGGATAGACGTAGGAATATGACAAATTTTTGAAACGAAATATCAATCATTAAATTTTTTTTTCGATCTCTTTTGGTATCAATTATTGTTTTCAGTCTTTGATTCAAGCTCTTAACGAATTTCTGCATCACCTCTAAGCAGACATTCTATGGCTTATTTTTAATTATCTTAAAAAGCTGCTTTAAACTTTTCGTTTTTCAAAAAGCAATTTATAATCCGATATCGGCCATTAATTTTCGAAGGAATTAAGATGTAGGACAGGGATGACAAATCAATGGCACTCGTACTATTGATGGCGCACGACGCAATATTTTGGGCATGTCACCGATCAAAGCGTTTGAATTTTGAGACTTGAAAATGGTTTGTATGTGACTTTATTTGATAAAATGAACTTGCCCCAATTCGATTGGCTGGAAATTGAAGAATTCGAAATAAAACTGATTGATTTCCAATCTAGTTCAATATGGATTCAAAAAATTTTTGAAACGAGGAAAAAGTTGGAATTGATTGAAACAGAAAGATTAACAAGCAACGTAATTAAAAATGCCGGTACCGAAAATATGGAAACATCGAATTCGATTCCAGACACATTTAACTTTTTGAAAAAGCTATCTCACAATATTTTAAATACATTTTCTTTTACTAATACCTGACAGTCATTATTTTCAGAGATGAATAACATAAAAGACTCGTTTAGAAACCGTTTGGCAGATGACTCAAATTCAGCATGCATTTTGCTGAAAGTACCATCTCACCATTCTAAGTACAGGGTATCCAAAAAGTTCCCGTACTGATGATTTGTGAATTTATTTTACAAAAACAATAGGTTTAAAAAGAATTATTTTTATGCCAATGATAAAAGGCACTTTTAACATAACTAAGGAAAAAATACTGAACTTATATTTATAATAAAGGTTCAAAATGTCCATCCCTTTCTTGGAGACAAAGCTGAACTCGTTTGCGCATGTTTTTCGAAACGCGTTTTAGCATGCTAGGAGGGATTTCTTGTATCCTTTGGGTAATTGCGATTTTCAAATCATCTATTGTTTCAGGACCCCCTTCACAAATTTTGTCCTTTAAATATCCCCACAGAAAAACTGGTCAGATCAGTGGATCGAGGTGGCCAAAGATTTTTTGAGATAAGTCGATCGCCGAAAAAAGCTTCAAGCATGTCCATGGTTTCATTACTTGTATGGCAAAATTTAATATACTTGAAAAAAAATCATGGAAAATGATTTTTTAAATTTGGAGTACGGGAACTTTTTGGACACCCGGTATTTGTCATCTAATTTGCAACAACACTAATGTTACTTTAATTTTAATTATACGTATTACTATAACATTTTTACTATACAGTGAAAAATGTATATTTTCGTAGTACATAAAGCGTTTTGAGTTGTTAGAATTATTATTTTATCAATAATCACGTCAAATTATATAACAATTTTATCAATTATATGACAATTATATAAAATTATATTACGGAATTAACATTTCATGTTAATTCCTTAAACATTTCTTTACAAGAAATGCCACGTTTATCCATAAGTTTCGCCAGCTTTGCTCAAGGATTTAGGGTGGCCACTCCAGTATCTGAACCTTATATTTCGAGAAATATTCTTTGACGATCATCGGGCATGTGTTTTGGATCTTTATCTTGCTGAGAAATATACAGATGCAAATTTGAGACGGCTTTTGTCGTTTCAGATTTCGCGATAGGTTGTCGTCGAACACGCCGCTCATTGCAATCTCATCAAAAATTTTATAAGAAAAATATCCCCATTCAATCAATATTCCATCTTCTCATTTTACGACGTCCATAGGTTTTGTATTTTACGACGTCCATAGATTTTGTATTTTACGACGTCCATAGGTTTTGTATTTTACGACGTACAGAAGTAGGATAGCTGTGCGTTTAGGCACCTCATCTGATCACCACCACAGTCTCTTAAATGTTATTATTATTATTCTAAAAGGTCGCGGCAGCCTGGTGTTAAGGTCTCAGCTTTGGAAACGGACGGTTTCAGGCTCGAAAACGGATTCCACTGGGTAAGCGAGTCTGATGAACTTTAAATCCGTCCGACCACATATTCCCCCGCTGGTGTGATGTGGTATGGAGAGGAGGATGCCAGCTCAGGTGTCGTTCCCGTTTTCTGAAATAAATTAGGAGTTGTGTTGCTACAAAAAAAAAAAAAACCAGACGTCAATATAGCTAAACTAATTATTATTCTAAGACTTAGCATTTGTTTTCTTCTGATCGTAAAACACTGCTTCAGGATTTTAATTTTTTCTAAAAAAACTTATATGCAACAATCATGTGCAATACATATTTTGTTTTGAGATGGAGCCCAAGCCTTTAATCTTCTTTCCTTGTTGATGGAAATTTCCAACATAGCCTTTATTGAACAAAAAATTGTACTCAAAACATGTGTACTGTAAATTAGTTGCTGCTGGCAACTTTTGTCGCGACTATTGTGTAATAAGAAACGTGGTTGTCAAAAAAAATCGAATGTCACAACCATTACAACGGGTTTGAACTTGTCATTCCACTGTTTGTTGCGGTTAGGAGAAATGTGTTATTTATTGTACATTTTTTATAACAAATCTGAGATTTTTTTTTTTTTTTTTTGCTAATAAAAGAGATAAGGAGTGTGGAAAAATGTTTTTTTCTGGGGGGGGGGGAAGGATATTCTGCTATTTTCTGTGCAATTTATATCGAACACTCCAGATACTTTTGCCAAAACCCTGTGACAGAAATTTACATCTTCATGCTGCTGTCTCGCTTCTCACGTAGGACAAAAATGCTTTTTACTATATGTTTATTTTAGATTATTTTTGTAGATAATTAATGAAATTTAGAAGAGAATTTAATGTAATTTAATTTAGAAGAGAAAGACATTAAAGATTGGCTATAAGTAGGTGGGTCCCTCTGATGCAAACCCCCTAAAAGCTAAGGGTAATCTGCAATCTCATACAGTAAATGTGAAATTAATTTGTGTCTAAATAAGAAAAATAATTGTTTTTTAATTATCACAAGGAATAAAAATTATATAAAGACTTATAATTTTTTATTTATTTTGTACAGAGCTTAACATGTAAATTTGCATGATGATGGATACTCCCAGTACATTGTTTTTAATTACGATTTTTTTAAACATTTTCCCTCTAATCTAGAACATGAATTATTTCACCCTGATTTATTTTACAAAAAAAGAAAAAAAATAATGCAAAGAAGGATTAACATTATCCAGGGAACTGGATATCATCTGATTTGATCTAAGTGATATTTAATATTCTTGTAGAATGTTTAATATTCTTAGTATCAAATATTCTTTAGATCAGATGAGATTATATTTAGATTAGGTATATTAATATTTAGAATAAAAACAGAAAATAAATTAGGGGAGAGTGATACAGGTAAAGGAATAAAATAAACAAAAGAGCCTTCAAGATATATTTAAAACTAAACAAAATATTAAAATTTAAAAAAAGATTTTATTTTAAAAAAAGAACGCTCTGAAAGCAAGAGTTAAAAAATCTCTAAGATTCGTTTAATTCAAGCTCTAACGATAACGATCACTTCAGCGTTTACACTGAAAGCAACGTTGAACACTTTCTAGTTACTCTGAATTTTTAAAAAGCCAAGGTTGGTTAACCGGCCGTGATACAGCAAGATACCTAATGCGCAAATCAGAAACTATTATAAGATTATGAAATATAACCAAAATTATTTCACGCAAAATCAAGACTAAAAAAACTTAGATATCAAAAGGAAATAATTATAATTCGTTGCTGCATGCATTAAAATTATTCGCTAAGTTACTACAACAACCTATTCTAAATGGAAAATTATGCATTGAACATTTGATAAAAATCGATTACTCTGACTGCAAATAACGCCGAGGTAATTCATTTTTATCTTATTCTAGAGTTTTTGTCATCTTAGTATAGTATAGGTACAATAAATAGTTTTTTTTTCTAATCTGAAGAATGATTAATACATTTACGTCTAGAATTTTCTTATCCGTTAAGAAATAACTCTCACAAATTGTAAAAATAAATAAATTTTATTTATTCCTTTTATTAATATAAAAAGGAAATGTTATTAATTTTTTATATATGTTAATTTTTGATAAATAATACTATTTGGATCTGAGTAAATATTCTATACGTTCTAGACTTGTAGTACAAAGTGAGATTTTATTCGTTAATTCATTTTTTTAATTTACTTTTGATCCCCACCGAAGTCTCATAATCTGTATTATAATTAGTCTCATAATTTGTATCTGTATTCATAATCTGTACAAATGTGCATTATATAATTCTAGGATACTTTCTGAAATTAATACATCAAACTAAACTCAAATAAATGAATATCTGAATTTTTATAGGTAAAGGACAGTGAAAGCGGGAGATATAAAACCTTTTTTATTGATGATTATTAGGCGTACAGCATTGCTTCCCGCCATTTCCCCCCCCCAAATTCCAGACTTAATTTAAATATAAGTGGTTATTTATTCACCATTAAAATTATTGTCCATTGACAGCCGCTACTTTATCTCCTCTTCTTGGCAATTGTCAGATACTACCTCGAAAAAAAACGGTGCATCTTTTTGAGGCGACCTATGAATTGATCCATTTTTTGATTTCATAAGAGCGTAAATACTGATCCGCCAAATCTATTGTCATCAATCGAAGTAAATGGTAATTGTAAGGAGCAACCTTTGGAGAATACAGTAGGTGGAATTAGACCTCCCGTTTTTACATTTGCTATAACGCTATGCCCAACCATGTCATGTAGTTTTGTGTTGTCATCCTAGAGGATAATGCCTCTAGGATGACAACACAAAACTACATGACATGGTTGGGCATACTCTTTATGGTGCCTCTCTTGGTATTGTCGCCATTTCTCCTCCAGACGTTTCAAATGCTTTTGATGCCAATCATCTGTGATAGTTTCACTCAGTTTCAATAGTTTATAATGTATTACACCGAATTAATCTACAAAATACAGAGCATAACATTGGCTACAGATGATCTAGTTCAATTGTAGTGAGTGTATGGCATTGTAAAGAAGTTGTAAAACTTATCTTCCTTTCTTTGAGACACATGTTTGAACATTATTACATCTGGCCAGCTGGGGGATGATTCTTCCCTTTGTGATTATCCCCCTTTAATGTTACCATCCGGACTTGAATAGAGTCCAGATAATAAACCACACGTGCAGTTTACGGCCCTTTAAAGAAAGAAATCGTGTCAAAACCTCCAGATGTAAATATTTTCCTATTGTGGAGGGTCTGCTACGAGGGTGGGTGATTAACAAACATTCCCACGGTCAACTGCTGACCACTGGGAATATTTCTGAAGAATTATTGGATGATCGGCATCTCCATTGCACTAAATCGGAAATGAGAGGCGGAGTTTGACCGAAGACATAATGGAAGATTTTAAAAGACGAGATGGAGTTGAGCTGATGAGCTGAAGACATACCACGTGATTTCGAGGTCTACAGGAGATTTTTCTTTGGAGAGAAGTTGCGAGCCTTTTTAAAAGATCTGCCGGAGGTATATCCGTAGATCTCTTGAGCTACCTGTAGTAGCCGGATACGCTAACAGCCTGTTAGTTTTCCTTGTATTAGTCGTGGGATTGTTAATCCAGGTGTAAATATTTCTCAGCATATAAACCTAGATGAGGTTGAGTTGTTTTTTATTGTATATAAGCTGTAAATAAAACATTTGTGTTTAAACGCTACCCGTTTCCTTGATCGAACAGGATCAAGTCAGTACAATATGAAGACAATCAGCAGACCTCAGTAGAAAACAATAGCAACGTTTATTTGACACGGAGACACTAATATAAGGACTATAATTACACGGACGACAAATATTTGCAGCTGAGACGAACACACAACAGCGCTCTACAATAGACAGTAGCCCACAATTATAAATCAACCACAGCACACAAAGCGGCTAGACAGAATCCAGTAGGAGAGAGGATCCTCGGAGCTTCGCCCTAAGGTCTCTCCAAACTGCTGAAGTTCTCATCGTCTTCTCGTTTTAGTTGCAAACTTTCTATGACACAGCTGGCTACTCCATACTCGGCACAACGCTACTTCCACAGTAGACACCATGACTCGGCACACAGAAGTTCAGCATTCGCTTGAACTCCACACATCGCTAGCATTCCCCTGTTGCTTCGCTATTCTCTCGAAGACTCGTTACTTGTCTTCTATTCCAGCTTTGTTTCCGGTTCAATTTGAGAATACCAGACTTTTATAGCTCCCGGGAGGTGGGCCAGGAACCTTCTGGACCAATGCACACCTAGTTAAAAAAAATTCAGATTATCCGTACTAAGCAAATGAATTAATATGAGATATACATGGTTCTAGATTTACCTTCATTATAAAGATTGTTATCTTATTACCTTATATTCAATAAATTTTAAGTTTTTCTAGTAATGCTCGTTTTAAACTTATATAGAATAAATTAGCTCGATACTGTGTTATACAGATTGGTTATAAAATATTTTCCCGGATTGGCGGCATCTGCATCTAAAACAAAAAAATGAAATTAAACCACATTTCAAAGGCGTGGGAAGAGGAATACCATAGAAAATAAAATTAGCACCAGAAGTTGTTGATAAGGGAAATACTTTCTCTGAGGGAGTACAATTACGAATGAAGTCATGAAACTTACCGAAAATAATCTTTTATTCATCAATATAAGGTTCCCTGGATGCCGTGTGACATTTTCAATATTCTGAGCTTCCTTGTATACGATGTATGGCGTTCTCCACTGCTTTATGTAAACTGTCAATTTCGATGTTCTTACAGCCCTTCTTATGTTCTGTACATAAGACATTCAGGTTTGCTTAAGAGCAGCCACGGCAGTACACTGTCTAGTGTTTTACCGGTGAAGAACGCTGAGGTAAAGTAGGACCCATATTATGAATACATCAACAACAACAGTTAAGAACACAGCGATAGTCAATTACGAACTGCTAATAGATCGTTTGCTCTTCCCATTTTAAAAGGAATCCATGGCACTGCTGTCACGCACGCAGTAAGAATTTTGCATAATCCATCTTGATATGCTAATTTACTCATTCGTACGTGACATCTGCACCAATATTTCTCCTATCGACAACTTTTAGTACTATTTTTTTCTGCGAAATTTATCTTTCCATACTTTCCACAGTCTATGTATGAAATGTGGTTTGATGTTATTCTTTTCGTTTTAGTTGTAGAAGCTGCCAAACAAGAACGCTTATATGACCACCCGTTACATTCTTTCGGCATTAAGCATTATTTGAAAGCGATATAATCTCCATCGTCAAAATTTATCGCAAATTAACTACTATTGTCAATCAATATAGATAATAGAGCATTCCAAATTGAGAAGAAGTGTCAAAACAGTGGTACGTAAATAAAAATAAAAATTTACTTTCATTTTTTCACTATCTAGATAAATAAAAATGAATCCCCAAATTTGTTGCTAAGCGTAAAACTAGAGAACGGCTCGACCAATTCGACTAATTTTTTTAAATATTTTCGTTTAGACACGAGGATGGTTTTTATGGAGAGAAAAATTGGAAAAATTGCGGGAATAATAGTAAAAACGACACTTTTCTTACTTTCCCGCGAAAAATCTTAATTTCCCCACCGCCAGATGAGTAAGACTTCAGCTTGTATTTTCCACACGTTAATGAGGTTAGGCTTAACATGTTTTCGACCGATTATTTCAAACAATTCTGTTTGTTTTCTTAGTGTTTGATGCATTTAGAATTAAACATAATTAATTAATCGATTTTTCGGATTAATTTTAAGTACTTTTGAATTAAAATAATATAGTGCAGAAAACTAAATAAATATAGTGTAGAAACAAATATAGTGTAGAAAATTCACGCATTCTGCGTTGCCCCATTTGGCGTTGAAAGTTCATGTATGTGCAGTGTTTTATAATTGTTGACAACAGTGTTCTCATTTTAATCAAAAGTTTTCAAAAATTTAGGTCATAATACTGTTGTAGCTCTCTCAATATCGATCGATAAAATAAATAGACTTGATTTTAAAGAAATACGGACTTCATCTGCTGTTTTCCTTTATTTGAGATACGCTCTGTAAATAAATTTTTTTAGGTTAGTTGCGTGCTTTTGCATGTGTGCGAAGTCACGGGTAAAAGCTAATGTTATTTAAATTCTAACGAATCTACTTGAACATCCGAGTTTTTTTTAACACTGTAATTGTTACTGTTATTGTACAAACAGAAAATAGATTTTAAGATATTCCAAATATTATTTCTGACTTAAATTAATCACTGATATAAAAACTTAAAAAAACATAAATTGCAGAAATTTTCCAAAAAATTTGTAAATTTTTAAACAAAGCTGTAGATGAAAATCTAATCCAGGAAATTTGTTTGCTAAAAGATTGGATTTTGAATGAAAAAGATGTAAATAATGCATTAAACATATTGCAATACATTTTAAACAATAATTGTAACGAGTTATTTCTTAATGTATTACCTGTGCCAAAACTTATCTTTACGTCACCAGTTACTATAGCAAATACTGATAGCTCTTTCAACAAATTAAAATTAATAAAAATTATTTTCATTCAAGCATGTGTTCTGAACGCTTAAAAGCACTTGGTATTTTAAGCAACGAAAAAAAATTGTAATTTTTCTGAAGTAATTAATGTCAGAAACAAACACTTATTAAATAAACACGCATTAATAATATATGTTCCGATTTTTTTTTTCCTTCACAAAAAAAATTAGGGCCCAAAAGGGCTTCTTGAACACAGGCCCCCTTTATAGAGAAGACCGGCTCTGGTTATGATTCGTATTTTAGCAAGTCCATTATCTCTATCATTGTAACTTACGGTAGTTTGATTACTAATGCTTTTCACTTCAATATGGAACGCATCTCAATTTTTAATTGCTGCATCAACCAGTTTTAAATCGAAATAGTGGATATTATCAGCTTGAAATGAATTGAAAATTTTTTATCAGCATTTTTTCCGAAGATAAAATTTTTATAAATGTTTTAAAACGAATCAAACATGACCAAACGAGAGAAATAAAATAAAATTTAATGTACAGTTTTTTTCGTGAATAAAATTTTTATATCTATTTGAATGAGTGAACTGAGTGTTCATAGATATTTACAAAAGTTGTCTAAGGAACAAAAAAAAAGGCATCTAAAAATTATTTATAGATTTATAAATTTATTTATAGATATCTTTTTATCACTTCTTTCCATTATTTATTTCACTGCTTTATTACTGTGGATACTTTTTAAACTAAAATTTCTTTTGTTAGCACTTAATAGTAGCAAAAGAAAGGTAATTTTGCTCTTCTTATGGAGAAGTTTACTGCAATTGTGATGAAAAAAGAATGGCTGCAGTGCTTAACCCTTTCAGTAGACTAGACGACAGAGACTCTTTGTGCACTTGTTTTGCCTAAGTTATGAATGACGCGTTTAATTCGTCTTTTAAACTAGGACAAAATTAAACATTGATTCTTGTTTGTGGCAAGAGTTACTGATATTAGTTGTAAGATGATGTTTCTTTACAACTCTAATTAATACAATTATCATATGGGTCAAATAGTTGAATTCTTGATAAAATATACTGCCTTTTTATACTATTCTGTATATCAGGAAATTAAATCGAATTCAAACGCAAGAATTTTTTCAAATCAATCTGTTCTCAAGGAGCTAGTTTGCAAGATATGGAGAAAGAAAAATTACTAAGCTGTAATATACAACTAGAAATAACTTTAAATTATTTAGAAACTTGATAAAGGTTTGATAAATCACATATGACGGACAAAGGGAAAAACCTTTTTATGCCAAAGTAAATTGATTTGAAGCAAA
>JAOUZG010047196.1:7699716-7722104 GCA_026289955.1 Argiope argentata
TTCTCAAGGAGCTAGTTTGCAAGATATGGAGAAAGAAAAACTACTAAGTTGTAATATACAACTAGAAATAACTTTAAATTATTTAGACACTTGATAAAGGTTTGATAAATCACATCTGACGGTCAAGGGAAAAACCTTTTTTATACCGAAGTAAATTGATTCGGAGGAACTAGTATTTAAGCATCTTATAATTATTTGATATTTTCCAGCTTCGAGGCCAAAAGTATGTTTCCTCAAAAAGATTCCCCACTCGAAACATGTCTTGAAAACCCGTTCGGTAGCATCAAATCTCAATTACTTCTGATAGCTGACATCAAAGGTTTTCCCTTGAGGTGTTTTTTTTTTATTTCTTTCGATTTTTGTGTACATCAGAAACTAATCATACAAATTATAGCCGTCGGTTTTTGATCACTGATTATTTAATAATAAAATATCAGATTGAAGAATTAATGCCCAACTTAATTAAAAATATAGATTTCAAGAAAATTCTTTTTTTTTATACTAGAAATGCAAATATTAGAGTAATTGCAAAAAAAAATAAATTAGTTCCCGATTTTAAAACTTTTTAAGGAAAATTGTTAACAAATAGGTTGACGTTAAGAAAAAGTTTTACAAATATATATTGAACGATTTTTTTAAAAAAATATAGTGAAATATTAAACATTTAATATTTCTTTAAAATTCTTTGCTTTATCAACTTAAAAATAAATCAAAAGTCAGGAATAAAAAAATCTCCTTAATGGACTGTAAATGTGAATCTACTGCTGGACAGTAAATTTAGGATTTGGACAATGAGCTTTATACATTGATGTTTATTTTTACTTTAAGCTGAATTCTAAAGTCCAAAACTTGCTAAGCTCAAAGGGCGAAACAAGTTTCTTTAATTTCTTTAAGGCGAGAATAGAAAAGCACTAAAAAAAATCTGGCTTGGTGAACAGAAATATCCCTTGAGATGTTAACAGTTAATTCAAATAAAAATACCCCGAATAATGTTTTGTCATCACTAGTAAACATCGGATTTTTGGCAAAATATATTTGGAAATAAACAGTAAATATTTGTATTTTTGAGAAAATTGCACTGTGTTTGCCATTTGTCTATCATTATTCAATCCCTACCATCAGTTCACACTCTTCTCCATAAATATCTTGTTCAAATTTTCAATAATTAATAAAATGCTTTTTACTCATCCACTAATTATTCATCTCTCAAATTCAGAACTGACTCGCAGTCTTCTCCCAAAATCAGTTGAATATTTTCGATCAAACCAGATTTTTTTCACCAAGAAATAAAATAAATCAAGTTTAGTTTAGTTGTATTAATGTCCCGTTCTAAAGCAACACTAGGGATATTTTGGGACGGACCTCGTAATTTCGAACGGCGGCCAGGTGACGAGGACGAAACCAGCGCCGGCACACCTCTCTCCATACCACACCGCACCAGCGGGATGACGCTCGGCCCTGATGGATTTTACGTGTAATAGACCCCCTTACACAACGGTTCTTCGATGGAACCGAGTCTCAAACCTGAACCGAGATCTGAACCGATGGAACCGAGATCTTACCAACAGGCAACCGCGGCTCAAAAAGAGAGAGAGAGAGTTTTTAACTTCTGCAATGTCAGACAGGAAGTTTCTAAACGTTTTGTTCTTTAAAATTTTGATGTCGCATATATAAACACCTAACTCTAATTTATATCTTATTTTTCTTTTTACTCTTTCTTCCCACTCCATTTCTTTTGATTTCTAGGGGAAGATTCCATCAAGTAGCATCATTAATGTTTCATCTCTTCATTCAATGCATTATTAATATTTCATTCTAGCTTTTTTAATAGTTTCTAGTACAGTATAGTAAACGCTTTTTCAACTTTAATAATAAAATTTTCAATACTATTTTTATTTTCTACTTTACTTTATATTTTTCTAAAAAAATTGCTAAATTAATTTTAAAATATTGATGATAATAGACTGTTTTCTGTCTTTATCTCTCGCTTTCTCCGCATTATCAATATATCCAAAATCTAGTGATCAGAAAAACTAATCCTGTCTTCGATTCGCCTATTCGAAAATTTATTAGGCTCAGTGGTTGGAACAATCATTACAGCAATTCAACAGTACCCTTTGTTCTAAAACTTGGCATTCAATCAATTTAATTAATATTATGATAATAAGTGCAATTGTTTTCAAGACGAGTTTACCTCTTTTATCTGTTTTTATTGAATTCCATACTGAAGAGTTTGCGCTCAAATCGCCAAATATTATAATTTGATGTTTAGGTTATTTCAAAATAATTAACACCATGTCTTTTAAATAATCGTTTTCAAGAAAAGTTTAACTCTTTCATTCGTTTCTATTCGATTCATACTGAAAACATTACTTTAAAATCGTCAAATATTATAATTTGATCTTCAGGGTATTTCAAAATAATTATCTCCAGGTCTTTTAGGACCTCCAGAATATCTTTTCTAGGAAAACAATAAATCAATATAATCAGAAAACCTAATTTTTGGATGGGCATTTATAAGATCAATATTTTCTTTTCAATAGAAACTGGCATCATTTTGATACTATTTCGGTTTACAAATATAAATCCTGTTAATGATTTATCCTTACAATTTTTTAAATTATCTTGAAGACGCAATAATTTCAGAATTTAAATAACATGAGTCATTTATGGAAGCAAAACTTAATAATATCATGTGCAAGCTGCATGTTTGCACAGCAATAATGATTTAAATTTAAATGTGCCTCATAAAAAAATCTATAGCAGGTCGATGACGGCGGAAATCGACTTCTTACTTGAATCTCTAAAATCGACGATAAATGCTTCATAATGTTGAGATCTGGGAATTGTGGTGGCCATATGAGATGCTCAACTTCATTAGAATGTTCCTCGGGTCATTCTTTAACAATTCTAACTGTATGGATTGGTGCATTATCGTCTTGAAAGATGGCATTCTTCTCTGGTAACAGTTCTTGAGCCATAGGATGAACTTGGACGCCCAAAATTCCTAATTAGCTTCAGCTGTTAATTCTTTCATGAAGGGAAATCATTGGCCCAGTGGATTTCCAAGAAATAGCAACCCAAATAATCACAGATCCCTCTCCATGTCTTATAGTTGGGAGGTGGTAGTCTGGATAAAATGTTTCTTTCGTATTGTCTCCAAACGTACTCCGGCCGTAGGTCAGAGAAAATCACATTTATCCACTGATTGGGAGACCGATTCTGGATGATTCTACATCACTCTAAACGTTTTGAAACATTTGTCTTTGAGAACAGAGGTTTTCTAATCGCAATTTTCCTTGGAATCTAGATTTGCGCAGCTTCCGACGAACAGCTTTCGTGGAAACTGTGTTCTGTAGCTGTTCATTGCAGTAATTTTAAGAGGCATGGTCTCGCGATCTCGTCCAACAATTCGATTTAGAGTCCGACGATCTCTCGCTGACAAATTCGATTTTCGGCCAGACCTGTTCTATGTTGAAGACATTTTTCCTTCTCTTTCAATAGCAGTCATTACTTTTGAGACAGTACCTCTTGAAACACCAACCATTCGGGCAGTTGCTGTTACACTAGCGCCTGCCATACGAGTATCAGCAATTTGGCCTCTTTGAAAGACCGTGATTATTTCAGTAAAAAAAATTGATATCCCTAATGGAAAAATTCCCTTGGTAGGTATTAATTAACTCGGTTAATCAGTTTGTCTATCTCCCTTGCCCCATCGAGTAATTTCCATTGAAACCAAATTTGGGGAAAAGGAAATAATAAATAAATAAAAATTGCAGAGGTGTTCCTTTTTTGTTCTTGTTGACGACTGTACATCTTATTAAAAAAACTATTTGAAAGGAAATTAATATACTGCCTTAAATGTTCAGAATTAAATGAATTTCACTGCGTATACCATAAAGGATGGCACTGAAAATTATCATGTAGGTGTTCTATTGTATGTAAATTTCAAATATTTTCTTTGCATATCAACAAATCTAATCATAAAATTGTATAATGTACGCTAGGGGATAAGGTGCAAAAATTTGTTTTCGCTTCAGTAAATGCTACACTTTTGCTTATCATTTTTTGTTAAATCATCCTTTAGACTCTGTTTCCTACAATACAATTCTTCTAGTTGGTACACCAAATAAAGAAAGGATATTTTAAATTATTAAATGTTCTTAGTAACCTATGAGTTTTTAATATACTTCTGTTTAACTCGACTTGTTCCACATTTCGAAAGATAAAATTTTGTAATAAGTTTTTCCTTCATTTTTTATCTGAAATTTTGTTCAGTGGTGTATTCTAGATGAAGATGCAGTATTTTAATCGTTTCTAAGCCCACAATAACCATTAATCAATTAATTTAATTTAATTTTAATTCCCTTATTGACGACGCTTGGCAACAAATTTTAGAAAAACCGATTTTAAGTTTTCATAATAAATATGATAATGAATTATTATGTGTATTAAAAACGAAAAAGCAGAAGATTATAAAAATAAGATGTAGTTCCAAATACGATTTTGTTACTGAGCTAAAAAGTAGTAATAGTAAAAAGTAGATGATTTTTTTTATTGAAAACTTGGACCTCAAAACTAAGTATAAAAGCAAGCGGTACTAAAAACAATATCATTAAAAAATTATTATATAAGTAAAATATATATAATATCATTTATCTTTATACATAATTATATTTAATAATACTTATAAAATTATTATTTATTAGAATGATTAAAATTCCAATTGGCTGACAGTATTGCTATCAGTCAATCAACATGATGTCTAAAATTGTCAGTTTTTTGCCAACTGTTTGAAAGTTTGTAGAGGAGGAGGTGGTCACTATTTGACCACTTTGGGGCCAATTATCTCGAATAGAATATCAGTTTGACAGATTCGGTCAATGTAAGGATGGACATTGCTACAGTCCACTGTCGACCACAATAAATCCTGTCGATACATCTACGTTCAGTGGTGGCGGGATGGTCGGCTGTGCACAAGAAGTGTTACTATCAGTCAATCACACTTTTTACAGTTTTCTTTTGTTCATATTCCTTATTTGAAGAATATTTTTTCTTATTTTTCTATTAAATATATTTATCGAAAATGGGTTCACCGAAATTTACATTCAAATCAACACGTTTGTATTTAATACATTTGAATGAATGATTAAAAAAAATCTTGAAATTTGTCATTCAATATATTACATTTTGACAAATATTGATTATTCTGATATGCAGAAACAACATATTAAAACTGACTGGTTTAGAATTTTCACGTGATTCAGAACAATAACTATAAAAGATAAAATTGAAACTCTTAAAAAATTAGCGTAATTTTTTTTCAATATTAAAACAATACTGTAGATTAACACATCAATTTTATGAATCATAAAGAAAGCTGAATCTTGTCCTTGACATTTGCGGTGCAGCTTTTCCTACGAGGTCACTGAATGTAAAACGTTCGATTGCGGTTAGAAGGCAAGAATAAATAAAATAAAAACGTTTTTTGCTGAGTTTTTCACTGAGAATAGGAATATTCCCTCGGTTATCTATCCTTATGATTAAAAAGAGCTGTTTTTGCATTTCTATGTAGATGGACCTGGGGATTCCCGTTGAAGTTGACATAAAATTTCGGTTTCGTCCTTGGTGAGAGGGAGAGAAAAAAATCTTGGATTTAAGAAAGTGGATAGCTTGTAGCCTAGCGTTTGCCCTTCAGAAAAAAAGAAAATAATACGCTACAGAAGGAGAGCAAACAGGGTATTCAATCATCAGAGAGTTTTCTGCAGGCCATGGGTAATTCCCTGCCTTCATTTTCAGCTCGAGCATTGGGCACACACGTGCTTATCGTAGTAGCTTCGTTAAGGGAAAATAAACGAGAGTTTGTAGAAAAACAAATACGTTAGTGAAGTTGGAATGAGCCATTAAGCAAAATAAACACGTTTCTCGTGTATCAAGGAGAACGATGTTGGGAAAAACTGAGAGAGAATATCTCAGAATTTTTTTTCAAGCCAGCGGTTCTTAACCTTTTAGTATTTAAAACACGCTTATCCATCTCAGTTCTGCTCCCTCCATTTAATGATTTCTTGAACTTAAAATATTTTTTATGTACTAATTAGTTCGGAAATTCCCCACAGAGCTTTGGGATAAACTGTAAAGATTTTTTTCCGTACTAACGATGAAGCTTATTCCGAATACATATATGTATCATTTTATTTAATAAAAATTTACCTTCGTTTGCGAAATGTCACAATGCAATTTTCATACAATGAACTTAGTTTGCCACCAAAAAAATTGTTCGAGACGCTTTTTGTAGTTCTGTAGAAAATCAAAAATCTACCCTTTAAAGAATTTTGCAATGAATTTTGTACTATATTTAATCGAATTAAGTGTTCGGTTCGGCGGCAGTAGATTGTAACAGTCAATGTTCTTCCAATCTCACCAGCAAATCAGCGAGTCATCAAATTAAGACTTACAACATATAATGACTTATATGTATTTAGATGTATAATAAGTAAAAGTTTGATTTGTTGGAAAAGATTTTTTTAATGAACATTTGTGATTAGTATGCTAATAACACAAGATTGAAGCACATTGATACTTGTTGTTTCTAATGATTTATTCTTATGTAAAGCAAATAATTGATGTTAAAATATACACTTCACAGTACTGGATAGTCGCTTCAAAACTTTCCACAATACGAAAGTTTAACCAATCTTTCTTTCAATATTCAAATGCTTAATTTATTAAGCGGAAATAAGAAGTGACACGCGGCCAGTGAAAGCTTTGCCCTCGAAAGGCATAAAATATAAATATACTGTTATAGTGAAATTTATTCTGAAGTATATGATAAAATGTCCAACAGGTTCAATGTGGATAAAGGTATTTTATTCTACATGAAATTACGAAACAAAGCACAGACGAAACAAACGCAAAACAGCACTAGCACAAATTAACATTCAAGCAAACTGTAAATCGTTATTAAACAACGATAGATATCAGAACTCGATAGAGATCAATACTTCAAAGAGAAATTTTGCTCAACTATTTGTTTCTTTGATTCGATAGCTCCCTTGAGCTTTATTTCTCGAGTGTTTATAGTCTCTATGACAGGACAAAGAAGCTTCTGGAAGAATGTCGCTTCTTTGCTATGAGATTTTGTTAATATTTCAGAAGTTTTAAGAACCTTCATTTTTGTCGCCAAATTCGCTACCAAATTGTCAAATGGTCGCCATGTTTCTCGTGAAGGTAGGAAGTCGTTGACGCATCATTAATTAAATAGCAATTAAGATTTCTGTAAAACTCTCTTTCCTGCCATAAAACTAAATGCGCAGAGAAGCAACATTAGCAATTTGTAACAATATTGAAAATTAAATTTTGCTAGGTCTCTCGATCTATTTTTAAAGGAAAAATTAAAAATTAATTTTGCATGATGTAATTAATTTTAATGCTTCCTTTAAAAATAAAATATAATTTATTATTATAAATTAAAAGGCTTTAGTTCATTAGAGTTTTATATTATGCTACATTCAGACAAAAAAAATTAATAGCAAGCGAATTTCTTAAAAAAGACTATTACTTTCTGATATCAACAACATTTAAAAAAATTTATGAGAAAGTTACACATTCAAATACTTTTTTACAGTAATTCTAAGATTTTTTTTTCTTTAAAAAATGTGTCTAGATTGGACTTAGGATTATTGGATAGGTATAAAGAGAGTGTTTAAAATAATATTTTGTATTTTTAATTAATTATGAAATATTCATCCAAACAATTGTTTTATATAAATATATAACAACTTTTATGGCTATCAAAAGAGCTACAACTAAACTCTGCCGCTCAAACCTTCAGTCATTTAGGTTTAATAGTATCTAAGATATGCATCAAAACTACAAAGCATTCAGAAAACATCATTCTTGCTTTTTTCGAGGGGTTATAGTTATTTAACAGTTGTTTTATTTGGGAGGGTGGAGATATCACTTAAATAAAAAAAGATAATAAAGCATATTATTTGGACAAATAAGGGGGTATTGATGCAGCATTTTTATTTTCAAAATAATGTGATGCAAAATGAAGAGAAGAGAGCAATCGATTCGGCAAATACACTATCTACTAAGTGTGGACACCTACGATAAAATAATACAATCTACTCAAATTTAATAGTTAGTAGAACCACCAACTGAGGCAATTACAGCCTTAACCCTCCGGAGTCTGCTTTCCACAATTGTAAGGATGATGGACAGAATTATTTTCTTCCACTCGGATTGGAAAAGACATCTATATTGTTTCACCGATTTTGGACGGCTGCTGCATCCCTTTATTCGGCGATCCCACTCTTCCCAGACGTTTTCAATACAATTTAAGTCTGGACACTGGACAGGCTTGCCCAGTCGATTAATCCCATTATAATTATACCAATCCATGGTAGACTTCGCACCATGATAACTGGCGCTGTTATGATGCGAGATGGTCAGGCCGATGGTATTTATCGAAATAACATACTCAGATGCCTATATGTACTCTTGGTGTGTGTGGGCCAATAGTTTTGGCGCGGGTTTTCCAAATTCCTTTGTCGGTCTCTATCTCATAGTTTCGAGGGTCCGACTATCAACAGTCCCCTTCCACTTAATCACAAAATCCACTGTCGATTTTGCAATGTTAAACTCACTAGATATGCCCCTTAAAGATCGGCCATTCCTATGATATCCAACAACTAAGTCTTTCTGGAAGTCAGACAGCTCTGAATTTGGTAGCATCTTGCATGTGACTGATGCCAACGCTGTTTCCTACACGATATTTAAGTACAGAAGTCGTGATGTAGATCAGGACTGCAGATATCCTCTTTTCCATGAGTGCCCAAATACTTATTGGTAGATTGTGTAGATTCAATTTTGAAAGATTCAAATGACATTGTTTTCAGGCCTACTCAAATGATATTAAGGCTGGAAAAAGTTCTAGAAATTCTTGATCTACAAAATAATAGCAATTAAAAGGATTTTTTTTAAAGTTTGGTTGAACGAAGCGTCAATATATGCAGTTATAAATGTAGGATCATGTTTCTACTGGCGCCATGGGCAAGCTCGTTGAAGCAGTCAGCGATTTTTAGCCAACGGTGCGTCTCTTGTTTTTAATTAGGCGCCAACTACGGTCAAAAGTACGTACTCATGCATCACGTTCGCTTTCACAGCCCCTTTTTACAGGGGCGGGCATTCACACAAATAACAACCATGCTCGAACTAAGGACACCCAGATTCAGGAGGAAGAAGTGTTACCCCTGCATCAGGACGTCGACGTATGATTAAGTAAATGAACCCTTTGCACTCTACGGTGCCTCTTCGGCACCATTCAAGACGGTGCATCATTTTGACGTTTTATTTATTTATTTTTCAATTTTGATTATTGGAAATACCTACAGAATGGTAAAAAGACGGAGAAATTCAATTTTAAAAACACACACGCACAAATTTGGAGCAATAAACAAGCCCTTGTATATTGAATAATTATGCATCGAATTACTCTTCCGAGTGCAAAGGGTTAATAAATGAATGAACGCCTTTGACTACCAGTTGTTCGCCAATGTTCTATATTTTAAAATTAATATTAAACTGACAACCTTAAAGAATTCTTCTACTATCCCTAAACTCTGTACTTATTTCGCCAATTTTTAGTTTATCAAACTACAGTCAGCAACGGTCACATGAATTTCATACCAAATCAATGTAGCTCAGCTCTAAAACATCGTCCATTTTTGAAAGAAATTCTCTGTTTGGAAAATCCATGACTTTTATCTGTCACAATCACTAATTAAAATATTTTAAGTATCTTTTTACTAATTTCAATTCGATAAGTTGAATTTAAAAAACAGGTAGCGTGAAGTATGCGGTAGAATACAACTATTAGCACGGTACGTTCAACCACTAAGTGTCTGCAAGTGGCTCTCTTGAAATTGCACAGTTTACAATTAATACTAAAGACAAATGAATTGAAAGTCACTACTTTTTCGTATTTTTTTCCCTTCTTTTTCAGCTAATGACTTCCTTCTCCAGTTTTTCAAATGGACTGGTGTTTATACATCTGGAACTGATTTAATACCTTTAGATATGAACTAGTTTTCTTCAACTGTTTAGCTAAAAAACGAATTTGGAAAATATCTAGATTTTATTTCTGTTGC
This sequence comes from Argiope argentata, assembly GCA_026289955.1. NCBI lineage: Eukaryota > Metazoa > Arthropoda > Arachnida > Araneae > Araneidae > Argiope > Argiope argentata. The sequence continues at coordinate 7,709,868 of JAOUZG010047196.1, forward strand.
ATTATTATTAATAATATTCATTTCAGAGCCCTGCTACACTTATTCTTTAATTAACCATTGTATATGAAGGCAAAACACAATGTACGAGAGTATGTACTATGTATTCTAATGTATGCACGTAACAGGTATAAAACGCACTACTTATATAAGCATATTACTTATTTACATTGCATGTACATACGCAATTACATATAATTGTATAATGTATGTAAGTAGTATCTATGTGTGTAACAAACAATTATATAAAGGTTTATTCAAAAATATTTGAATATTTATTTCTAAAGAACAACAGATAGAGAAAAATATGACGCATCAGTGAATACAGGAAAGTTCAAAGCTTTATTTAATTCATTCGGATAATCGCGGTAAAAGTGATGGTGTTGTTTGTATACGAAAACATTACGTCATGTCAGGAAAAGTTGTTTCATGTGCAAAGAGGGAAACCATTGTTGAAGTACAGAGTGCATTTCGCTACAAGTTCAATCAACCGTCTCGTCAAGCGCAAATTTACAAATGATTTAAGAAATTCATAGAAGATGATCGCATATGAAAAGGGAAAAGCAATGATTGTCTTCCCAGGTCAGAGGAAAATGTAGACGTATCCTAACTTTGGACAGCCCTATTGATGGAGATATATAAAACACAGCTTGTACGTAGCACCTATTCCTACTACTCTTCAAAATCTGCTAGGTCGCATTCTTACAGCAGAGAGTACAATAACCAAGGACCATTTACTTTATGTGTGACAACAGATGGACTTCCCATTCTTTGCTTGTCGCTAACAAATGCAGCTCATATTGAATACGTAAAATAAAATACTTAAGGAATTGAATACGTTGCAGCTCTTATTGAATACGTAAAATAAAATACATATTGAATACATAAAATAAAATGGATAAAGAAAACTTTGAACTTTCCTTTATCCAGTTATATATCGCATGTGTCTCTATCTATTGTAGTTCATTAGAAATAAATATTTTGTATCTGCTCCTTCTTTCGAATAACCCTGTATATACTTCCGTATAAAAGAAGTTGTGTATGCATCTTTGTAAAAGCATAGGTATGTAATGAACATACACGCATTTGCTCGTAACGTGTATATGTAGAGAGACAGTATTGATCCTCTGACCAATTTTCGGTTTTATTCTTTTTTTGGGAGAGAGGGGAAGGGGTCTTTATTTATAAGTTTACTGTTCTGCCACGAATATTAACCATAATTTTACTTCATCTATTACATATTTTAAAATACCAAATTTTTCACAATTTTATTACTTTTTTAAAAACAAAGTCGTATGTTTGGCATATGGTCAATGATGTACCAAATTTTCTACTTCAACACCTTAACTTTTTTAAAATTTTGCTCAGTGGCAAATGAAGCTGTATAGTGCTGTACTTTTGACAAGATGTTATATCTTTCACCTGGACTTATGAGAATACATATAAAGGAGAAAAATGACTTAAATTACATTTAAAAAAACAATAACAACATAGTTATTTTTGGTTAATTCTCAAGTTTTAACAAAATTCCCCAGTTTCAAACATATTCGAGTATTTTAAAGTGTATTCATTATTCCTGAAATAAAAGAAATGTTAACTTTATAGCTTACAAAATAAATCGACTTTTTCAGACAGCTGGATGTAGACTCGTAACTACTGTTTCCTTCCAATTTTGAAGCAATTCATAAATGATCTGCCTTTTTTATATAAGGGCAAAGGCAAACTCATCAGTCGAAAGTACCATTCAAATAATGGTAGTGAAATTTGAAAGATGACTGCCAATATAAATTCTTTTTTCGTGAAGTTTTTTTTGGTAAGGTCAAGCACTTCGAATTTAATTTTTTCTAAGTAATTTAACTTAATCTAACCAGTTAGTATTAAAGTGGTCACAGTTTCAGTATCATACATTGAAGTATGCTAAAAACTCATAAATATTTTAATTTATCATTCCTTCAAGAGTAAACATCTAGTCAATAGAGGAATGAAAAGGCGACATTTTACTTTGGTTTCTCAAAACATGTTAATCTAACCACATTACAATGTGTTTTTTTTCTAACATTGAAATGAAAATTTCTCATTTTAGACTAAATCACCGAAGATAAAATAAGGAAGGTACAGATAAATTATTAATTATTTCACAATATGAGAAAATCTTCTTGGATCAAATGTGCCTAGTTAATTCTAAATAAGAAGTATAGTACCTCTGACCTGGTCAAAGGAACACATATGGTGGTAATCAAATGTACAATGTGGTATAGTTTCACATTTAAATTTCTATAACATTTTTGGTTAGAAACAGGAAAAAAATGAATATGCCAAAATATGATTTATTAGTCTGTCTGTAGTATGTACATACAATGTTATTTTTTAATAGAATCAAAAAATGTTATGGGCAAGAGATAACTTTGTAATATTCTTTTATTTTTCAGTAGTGAAATAAGTTTAATATTTTTATTCAGGTCAATAAACCTTTCTTTCAAACACACATTAAACCAGCAATTGGTGGATGTTTTTGTATCTAACACAAAAACTACATTTTGCCAACTCAGAATCGAAGTCGTCAAGAGTACAATAAATTAAAATAAAACATATAATATTATGTATTAAGTATTTAATGTACATAAAGACGTATGTTATACAAATACGTACTAACATACGTACTAGTGAAAACTGTAGATACTTTCAAACATACTAACTGGAAATACACATATTGAGGGCATCAAATTTCTTGGTACTACTGATTGTTTCAGAAAACAAATAAATATATTATTGATAGCTAAACCATCCATGTTTACGATACATTAATATGTTATAGTCGCATGTGCAATCGCTAAAAAAGACCCAGCTTTATTCTGACTTTATTAATCATATACACTCATAAAAGAAAATCATCATATGCAATCATTAAAAAAAGTTGTCATTTGAAAACGCTTAATGTACTCTTAAATATTTTCGAATTAAAAATTTCGTAAGGGATCATCTATAAATTGAAATAAGAGCACATTTCAAACAGCAATGTCCCCCCTTTTTTTTTATCAAATTTTAAAATTTCATCAAAAATAATTCGAAAAAGTCAAGTTTTATTAGTTTATGCCTCGTTTCGAAATTATGAGCTAAATTTTTTTTTACTTTTTAATGTTAAAATTAAATTTTGAGCTTTTATTGATAGTTTTAAAAATTTATAAAGTTGTTGTCCTAAATTCTTTTTGTTATGAAAATATAAAGTACTCTACAAATTTTGTGTACATATTTAACATGAAAAAGTTATTTTTAATATCTGAAAAAAAATTACTAAAATAAAGTGTTTAATTTTTTTAATAGCAGCGTATTAAAATTTTAGTATAAATCGAAAAACAAGACCATTTTATGAGAAGAAGAAATTTTTCAGTTCATTCTAAGAGTAGTTATTCCGTTATATTAAGTTTCCAATATCGCTCCTGAAATGCTGTATTTAGGGGCTCATTCACAAATTTCAAAATACCAACAGTTTTTTATTTGTCAATGCAATGTCACTGATCATGCATTCCTTCAAACAAATATCGCTTTTCGTATTGTTGTAATAGAAAAATATATTTTAAAAATTACTTATCCGCAAAAAATATGAAATCAAAGTAAAAACACAATTAACTGCCATATTTCATTTGTAGCCGTAAATTTAAATGTGAAGGACAGTCTCTGTACTTTTAATAAGATAGAATTTTTACTACACATCTCCTATAAAGCCATTTACAAAATATAACAAATTCCAGAAAAATGGAAATTTTACTATGCAATTCTTACTTTCAACGACTTATCTGTTTTACTTTGCAAACATTCTGATAAATTGTTTCTCCTAATAATTTATGTATAATAAAACTCCATAAAAACATTTGTGGTCAACAATCAAACAAACATTTGAACAAAAACGAAAGTAGGAATAAACCAAAGGTAAAAAAACTATAAGTAAAAGAAATCTGGCCTGATGACTTCTTCAAGGGTCACCATCAGGCAGGGATTCCAAAAAATAAGGGAGGTTTATTTTTTGTGTGTGTGTTAAGGGTTTTGAATGTTGTCTAAAATAGAATCAACCCATTGTGACCCGAAAAAAACCCAACCTTAAGAGAAGCATCATATTTTGTGAATATAAAAATAAAGAAAATTACAGAAATAAAACAAATACAAAGACACACAATAATGAACTATAGAAAAACACACACGCACGCACAATAATAAACAATCAAATAATAGAAATAAAAAGCCAAAAACATACCAGTAGTCGATAGAGTTATAAAAAACGTTGTCATAGGTACCTTCTTTTGAGGACACAAGGGAAAAAACCTTCTGGGCGGCAGCGCCCATAGGCCTTGAAGAATGACCGAGAGAAGAGAAACGTCTTCTTCAGAAACGGTTGCGGAGATGATGAGCCGTACAATGGCTTTAAGGATGAGAATTTTTCAGGTCACAGTGGGTTGATTCCTTTTTAGACAAGTCAAAACCCTTTACAGAAAAAAAAATCCCCCTTTTTTTGGGGGGGGGGATCCCTGTCTGATGGTGACCCTTGAAAAAGTCATCAGATCGAATTTCTTTTACTAATAGGTTTTTACCTCTGGTTTATTCCTACTTTTGTTTTGTTCATTTATTTATATTGTTGTAACAGTGTTTTGTTCCAATTGGTAATTTCTTTTATTGATTTTATTAATTCTTTTGATATAGTTGACTGATAAGTACTAAATTTTTCAATCTCAGTTTAATTAAATTAACTTTGCTCTATTTAAGCAAATGTTCTAATGTTAATTTTCGATTACTAAGCTGGTTATTTCTTGAAGACACCCGAAGGAATAATTATTCTTTGATCATATATAATTAATCATATAAGTATACTTGCTTTCGAATTTCTTTTCATATAAGAAGCAGTAAAATATGTGATGAATTACTACTACAATAATCGAAATTAAAGATATGAATGAAAATTTAGAGTGATGCTCTGCAGTTTGCTTTTTACATCTGTTACATGAATATAACCTGTATATATGTTTTCATAAAATGAAATTTCTGGCTAACAAAAAGCAATTTTATAGGACACTGTTGCCCTTAAAAAAATGGAAGAAAACTTATTTACATTTATCAATGGATGAAATGCACTATTTTTTGTATGGTAGTAAAACAAAGGGATCATTTCATGTCTATTTAAGTAAGTAGTGATAATAGTATTTACTGATAAAGAAAAGATATAAAACTCAAAGGAATAAAAAGTCAGCTAATTTTCTCTCTCTAAATCGGTAAAATATTAAAATTAATTCTAAAATTGGCATTTTTTTAAATAATAGAAAATATATTTTATATCTTTTACTCGTATAACAGAACTTTCCATTTGGTACTTTCAATGTCATGGAGAATCAGGATCAAGTGTAATTTAATTAAAACTTTCAATGCTCTTGAATATTTCTTCCCTGAAAAGAATCAAAGTTCTTCTAAATATATTTTAATAATATTTTGCTCTGAATGAAATGCAGACGATTTTACTATGTGGATATAAGATTTAAAGATGGTTTAAATGTATCACAAAAAGGCTATCATTGATGACTAGAAAATTTCTAAATATAGAAACAGCCCCTTAACAGAAAATTTCAAATATCTCTCGATAAAATGATAATAAATGAAAAATTGTATTTTTCTCCATAGGAAATCTATTCATGACATCAAAAAAGAGGGGGGGGGGGCAGTTTTGCTAATATGCAGGATTTGTTTGGTTTGTACCGTCGGTTCTGTTGTAGTCAGATGCGTTACGCGTACTTTCTTTTATACTTCGGAATGCCTTGAATTCGATTGGCTATGGTAAGAAAACGTTATTTGTCAGAGGAGGAAAGTCTCGCATTATAAATGAGGCGATTAGTGGCTCAGATTTATGGTCTAAACAACTAGAAACGATTTTGAGTGATTCTTATATGGATAGTTAATAGGAAACTGAACTCACTGCGTGCTTCTACTTATTTTGTATTATACTTTTGATCTTTTTAATATTTATTTTAAAATGTATTAATGTATTTTGTTCCTTAAAATTTGAAAACAATTTGAATAGGACTGTTTGAAAATTATTTCATAGCGTAAATGAGCTTTTACAAATGTATTTTAATGTAAATTAAAAAAAAAAAAGATTACTAATGACTAATTTTAACGTATAGGACAACTGAACAAATAATCTAAATAGATACCAAAAATGACGACATTAGGACTTAAACTTTATTTCTCATTTCAAAGTTAGGCTTAAGGGCGCAAAACAGCCATCCCGTCAGATGATTCCTTTAGTGTACGCTCTGTCCTGAGTGAGCATCTCGAACCGACATCCCATTTTCTTACGACCAAATATGAATGTGTAGTGAAAACATATTAATTACCCTTACACTGCATCTGAGGTCATCAACTTTTCATCGCATTATATTAAATTCTGTCACAGAGCACATCAGTATTCAGAACTCCTAATTAGTTTTTGACACAAGACACCACCTTATAGCTTTCTGTATCTACAAAAATGGAAGTTAAAACGAATCATAATTATTCAGCATGATTTTTAAATTGATTTAGTTATTTTGATGGTAGATATTAGAAACATTCCCCAAAATAGCTTGAAATCAGAGGCGTTTTATGTTGCAAACTAAAAATATACCAATTGTGAGCGCACTATGCTCTCTACTGACTTTATCCCAACAAATGGATATGACGTTGAGTCAATTGTTTAGAAAATATTATATACTCAACATTATGAATGTGAGATTTAAAAATTTAGAGTAAAAAACAAATGCTCAAAAACCCACCTGAATTTAGAATGCTTTTAAAAATGCTCTAGGTACAACTAAAAAAATTACTTAAATCTAAATAACCATTACAAACTTACTATAAATTTTTCCAAATGGCATTACAATAAGACTATGATTACAGTAATTACTGTGAATTATAAGTCTGAAGAAAAAATAAAACATAAAATGCTTTTTGAACAATTATTTAACATTTATCAACTAACTACCATCGGATATGAATAAGCTCAACTGAAAAAATGCTACACAGTGTTATGGCATTTACGATCTAGGATTGTACATTTAAACACAAATGTGAAATGTATGTTAATAAATTAAACAGGGCAATTTTATTTAAATGCCATATGAGCTAACTGATTAAAAATAAAACATGCAAATAAGCCATACAATTTTATAAAAGCCTGGATGCTAGTGAAAATTATGTTAATGATGAGAAATCGTTTCAAAACAGAGGGAAGACCAATCTCATAAGATATTATCTTCATAAACAATCAAGGAACTGATTTAAATAAATCTGAATATAGTAAAGTGTATTTAACAAGCAGTATGTCCACATGCCATTAAATTTTACAAATACTGCAATAAAAAAGTGATTACTCTTCATCAGTGCAGCATAAGCTGTGCTGAAAGTATATTATATATATATATATATGTTTATTTAAATGGTTAAAAAATTTCAATGCTTGGCTAGTTTTACAAAATTGACTATGTTCCAATAAATACTGTGTGATTTAAAAATACAACTGAAAATAAAATAAGACATCTAAATACTTTTATTCAATTGCATGCATTTATTATAACTTAAATTTTGCTGTAAACACAATGATAATTACAAAGAATAAAATCAGTTAACAAAACTATTCAGATGAATGATCACTTTGCAACATTATTGGAATTTCATACATTTCATTAAAATTTGTAGACTAACTCAAAGAACAATTGTGAAATCCATTATTCCTCATATAATGCAATTACAAGTGAAAAAAAAATGAAATATCATTTGATGTCAGACAGAGTCAAATATATAAAAGCACAGAACGTTAAAAAATGCAAGTTCAAAATAATTTTTTAACAATTCATTCCATGTATTTAGGAAAGAAAATATTGCTGAGTTGAAGCACTTCACACATAGTAGAAGTGACTATTTTTATATTCCATTGATAAAATGCTAGACCATATCAATGTGTAAAAACTCACTTTGTATAAACTTACTTATTTCACACCTATATAAAAAATTGGAACAAAATATTTCTCTCCTACATCTTTCAAACATAAATTCATTGTTATTCATCACAAACCAGCAAAGGATTAATATAAACAACAGTATTCACAGGTCAAAAACATTATCCTCTGATGATGAGTTATTGCTCAGAAAAGATCTATCACCATGGGAGATGAAACCTAATCAAATCAAAACGAAAGTAGAAATTCTTTATAACTACAGTTTTAGACAGAAAAGAACCCTACAAATATGAAGATGATCATTTTAAAGCACACAAAATACACTAAAAATATATATCACACCTTTTTGATGTTACTTTTATAAGAGAAATCATGTCAATACAGCTTAAAAATGTTGCATCCCCCACTAATGTGAATAGGCACTATCTACACTGATCAGACATCAATGACAATTTTTAACACACATGGATATCTTGAAACTGCTCCGTATACATACAGAGATAGCCTTTAGTAATACATTCAACACAATGCAAATTTTTTTAAAAAAACTTTCTCAGTTCTTTTTAGGCATTGTATATTTCATCTTACATTCTTAATTAATTGTAAGTAACTTGCTGTTCAAAATTGTCATATATTTTATATAAAGAAAATAAATGTCATCTCACAAACAATTTACATACATGTAAAGTAAAAGATACAAGTGAAAGGTGGATGGAATATATATGTAAAATGACTTTGTACAACTCGTACTGACGATTTCTCACTCTACAGATTTAACATAGCATATTAAAATCTAAAATAAATTTTACACAGAAAAACAGTATCTATTAATAGACAAAACTATTTTGTTAAAAAATCTATGGGTGTCTGTGTATATACAATACTCAAATGACAATTTTACACACTCATGGACATTATAATTTTCTCTAAAAGTGGAAATAAATTTTAGCCCAATTTATGCAAATACTACTGCAAATTGAAATCATTAAAATGTATTCCCAGAGACTGAACAGCACAGAATGGCAATATGTACAGATTTTATATATATATATATATATATATATATATATACATATATATATAATATATATATATATATATATATGATTGACAATGTGTTTTTATGACATTTCTTCCAAATAATTTTTTTTAATATACTAGATACCATAGCGACTAAAAATTTTGTCAATTTTTTAAAAATTTTCAATTAGCAGTTAAAGAGGGAAATCCATTGTAACAAAAGTCAATATATGTATTATTTTTATGCTTAACAAAATTAGTCACAGCCCAGAAATTTTATTCCTATAATGCTAAATAGCTTTAAATATTAGCAAGACAAATATCATTAATTTATTGGCTATTTATAAGTATAAGGAAAAAACAAGTACACACGACAGCATGTTTTCAGATTTATTTCAAAATGATATTCTGTCTCATTCTGAAATGCCACCAATAAACATGTCTACTTGATTATGAAATAGTATATATAATAAAACGATACACTACAGTTAATCATGAAAAACTAAAATGAGTAGAAGTTAAATGGGCAGTTTTAAAAGAGCAGAAAATCAATTCATTTTAATGTAAAATCGTAATAGATAGGTGTAATTGTAACTGCTTTTCTATGCCCTCTGGCGGCCGTTGCAATAAACAGTGGTTCAAGTCTTGGAAGCAAGCTGTAAACATGAAGTTGCCCCAAGTTATAAATATCAATTGAAATCCATAATTTCAATTTATATTTGCAATTAAATAATATTGTCCCAGATAATTTTGTCCTTTTGTTGTAACACGTCTCTTTAGTCATTAAATTTATTTTAATTAATTGGAATGATTTATTGATTTTAAACATCTTCCTTGACAGAATTTAAATTTTGATGCCCTTACGGTCACATAGGTATTTTAAAATAATCTTTTAGAATCCATAACAGCTTAATGCTTTAATTTTTGCAATATCTAAAAGGTCATCTTAATATTCAGTCATAAGCTGAAAACAATACTTCATTGAAAAATATTCAGGTTCAATCTAGATAGACAAACATTTTATACAAAATAGAATAAATGAAAACAAGCTTAAAACAAAAATGTAACATTCAATTTTAATACCCAAAAATTTCAAAATTTAACTTTTTAAAAACTGCAGTTCACCACCATAAATTATGACCTATAGCTCAATCAACTTTTAAATCGGCTAAGAAATTTAATTCTCAATCATGAGATGTTATATAAAGTAAAAGGACAATACTTTTAGAAACTTCCTTTTCTCCACACCCTTTAATAAAATAAATCTTGAAAATATTAGCAATAATATATATATACTTAAGTAATGCCTAACATTAAAATAATAGCAAAAATTTCAACCAGCGTTATAACAATTGTGCAAGTTTCCATTTGGGATCGTGTAATTAAGGATAATGGAGAGTGATAATGACAGTAAAGAGGAAGGGATAAAAAAATTACATAAGCAATAATATGAATACTAGTAAAAATTTTCAGCAAAAGTACTTAATGGAAGTAAATCTATTACAATACAGCGGTCAAAAACAAATAAGAAATAATAAAAATGTCTGTACATTCGAATGAATATATTTTACTTTGCACCATATACATTGCCATAAGGTGGAGCAGCTCCAGTTGCTGGTTGTCCATAATATTGATTATAATGCGGGCTAGATTGAGATTGTTGGTAATATGGAGACCACTGTTGTTGACCTGGAGCTGCTTGGGAACCCTGCACACTTCCTGCACTAGGTTGAGTACCACTCCATTGTTGAGATGCAGTATTTGTAGTTGCACCTGATTGATATCCATATGACTGGGATGATCCTTGGAAGCCTGTAAAATTTCATATTTTTTTAAGTATTTAACAATATATAATATACATAGAAAAACAATAATGCATGGCAAGTTTTAAAAACTATCCAATTAACATTAAATATAATTAGTTAAAAATATATTATAATGTCATTTTTTAAAAATCAAAATCCAGTAACTATTTTAAGATTTTATTTTTAGCAAACAATTTCTCTCACATCAATTTCACATTTCGTCTGAATAAAGTTCATTATGCAACTATATGTTGGAACTGTGCTTTAATAACCAGATGGAACATTTAAAGCAGAGATAGAATAGTTTAGAAATTGTAATTTTGGATTAATATCTTTAAAAAAATTGCAGTAATAGGTAATTCACCAACTGATATAAAATTGGATTATAAGATTGCTTTATACAAATAAATATAATTAAGTACAGATAAAATTAAGCAGAGGTCACAATCTTGTTAATTATCATTTTTAGCATTTTTTAAAAAAAAAATTCCACTTTTTTTACAGAGAGCTAAATAAATATCAGAAGGCAAATAATTCGTCAAATTTATGAGATAACATAAATTATTTTTAAAAAATTATTATTTATTCAATAGCATTCTAACAAATATTTGATAAATATGCAGATAATAAACACAGTTTAAATACTAACGACACTTTGAAATAATGCATAAATACATAAAATTAATAAACAACTTGACCTCAAATATAAATGCTATATGGTGTCTGTAGTTTTATTACACAAAAATAATATATTCCATAATTAATTTTCATAAAATTGCAATTATACTTTACGATTCCAGAATAATAAAGATAAATGTTTTGACAGTCATCTTGCAATTATTCTATTCTTGAAGCAATGTTCAGAATAACTTAATTGTAGATACAAATGATTTAAGCATCTCTTTTCTTCACTATTTCCTTCCATCATACCAAGCAAATCAGTTCAAATTTTAAATAGGTGTCAGCAACATCAAGAAATCTTAGTGCCCGATATCAATCTCTCACAATTAAGCAGTTTGGAGTTACGACATTTTTTAAAGAGTGCCGAAACTCCCTGGATTTATAATTTCGATGATTGCAATATACTGTTAGCAAAAGAGTTTACCTAACCAATATATGCAACATTTTTACATGAATTAATACCTGTCAGAGCATTAATTCATAGTAATCAGGTGCAAAACATTTTAGTTTGCACCTGATTAAACATTAGATTTTAAAAACAAAAAATAATCTTGCCACAAAAAAAAAAAAAAAAAAAAAAAAAACGTTTAAAAGTTAATAAAATCAATGAAACAATGAATTTCGTGTATTATCTTCAGAAATCAACAATCATTCTAAACCAATTTATGTCTCAATATTGGCTCATTTAGCAACATTAAGTTACATGTGATTCTCCACAACTCAAAATTTAAGAAATGAAGCAGAATTGTAAATATTAGAAT